>KZ869912.1:23864-47800 GCA_003456935.1 Machilis hrabei | reverse complement strand
TTCCAGAAATGCTTCCAGTCATGGATTCAACGTTGGGACAAGTGCATTGCTAGCCAAGGACAGTACTTTGAAGGAGATTAATTAAAATTCTAAGTAAGCTTATTACATTGTTTGTAATAAAATTATTCACCGTATTTTTTGATCACACCTCGTATGTATACATTGTCTTCTGTTATACTATTTGCTGATTATACAATCACATACAGTGTACAGAAAATAAGCCTGTTACCCTCCAGGAGTCAATAGATGTTATTCAAGGGTAGTGTAATAAATGGCAGTTGAAACTAATCCAAAACAGTACCTAGAAGGCCTTCTAAAAAAAACACAGGCGACTTCTTTTGATAATGGTCTAGTTGTAGTAAGCAATCTCAAGTACCGTATATTGGTGTACTCGTTAATAAAAATATACTGAAAGTCGACTTTATTAGAGATGCCCACCTAGTACCTTGTTGCGCTCCCTTTGGAAGTCGNAACTGCCTTGATTCGTCGTTGTAATGATGCAATAAGTCCCTGAAAGCATTCCTGAGGGATACTGTACTATGCAGACAGGATAGCACACAGATTAGCTGGTGGAGGAGATCGTTCATGAACAGTCCTTTCCACCTCATCCCATTGTTTCTCAGGTGACTGTGGTGGCCACTGAAGTAATGTGAACACCCTGTCATGCTCCTGGAACCACTCTGTGATGATATGAGCTCTAAGGCAGGGCCCATTATTCTGTTGGAAATAGCCATCTCCCTCGCATACATTCACTGGCATTTCTGGTTATAGAATACTACTGCACTGTTTAGAATCCATATTATCTCGATGTAACATCTAATTTAAATCTTATAGTAGCTGGATTCATTTCAGGGCATAAAGATAGAATGGGTAGTGTATTCAAGATGTTAAAAAGTGTAGGGCTAGAAACCCTGGAAGAGAAGCAATGGGAACATAAGAGATTTGAGAAATATATCCACAGCAAAATATAGGTAATATAATGAGAACGTGAATTATATAGTTAGAAAAGATACAGAAAATAAAATTAGGGAGATTTGTTGTATTTTTTCCTGAGACAGTTTTGGTGAATAGAATGCACAAGTTTAATATTTTGTGTAGTTTCACCCTCTGTCGAAGATCCTTTAGGCTGACTGTACTCACTGATTTTTTAATTGTCTTGTCCAGTGTGAAGATGTGGCCAACCATGTTCACTCTGTTGTTTCTTATAATGATTATATGTGTTGTTTTACATGAAACCGATACAAGATGGATCATTTCTCGATGGTAAACATGAATGGACAATCACAGACATAGGCATGAAGGACGACGACCACTAAGGGTGTGTGGGAGTTGTACCTACGACTTCTGTGTGAAAACCAGTTGACTAACCAACTGCTGTCGGATTACTGCTTATGAAATCTGCCCCATTGTCTTTCACAGTTACTGAATATAATTTTTGCAGTAGCATCCTTGTGGGCAAGTGGTCTAAGGAATTGGTTCTTTATATTCTGGGCAAGGAAATCGAGTGACAAACATTTCTGGATGACATCCATCCAGCTCACAATGTAACAGCACAATGAAATAGTGCTTAAATATTCAAGAATAAATACGTGTCCTGAACCTTCCAAGAGCTGTATCTACATAGGACAGCAACAAAAGTTATTACAAAACTACATGTCTTGTAATTGCTATTTATTTTCCAATTGTAAATACAGCTATATCACATCACACCTTTAAATTAAAGTGTCCATGTTTTACAAATGCTTTGCAACTCTATTTCCTCTTTCAGACTGCTTCCAAAATAATTCTTGAAAAATACCTCTGGCCTTATCATTCGTAGCCTTTGTTATTGGTGTTTTGTGGGCTGCAAAAATAAATGCTTAACCTTTGAAATGATTCTGTACTTCTTTCTCACACTTCATTTCAAGGAGGAAAAGTGAATCGAGAAAAACAATACTAGAATATAAGTTTTAGGTACAGTGGCATAATGCAAAATTTTGGTAGAGTATCTGTCCACCAACACACGTTGAGGATTGTTTTATTATTTTTTTCCAATACTTTATTCTTGCCATCATCAGAGTATACTTGAGGTAAATTGGTTAATCATATTTTTAGAGAGTTTACTCAGGAAAACTCTCTAGCCTTTCATCTGGAGTTCTCTAATTTTTTTCTTATATGTTGTAATATATTAGCTTTTTTTTACGCGTACAATGGTCAAGCATAGCGATTTCAGTAGGCTTTTATAATTTTAGGTATTTGCTGTGTATATTTAGGGTATTTACAGGTATGTTTTCGAGTTGTAATGGTTCTCCATTTTGGCACCTTTCAAAGCTTTATTAACAAAGTCGTATCCGGAAATAATTTCATTCGAATGGAATAGTTGCAGCAAGCATTGGATTTTTATTGTGCATTTTGAACGACTTCTTTGTAATTGTTTGTAATATTATTTGAAGAAAAGTGATTGCTTCTACAATTGATTTGGGATGAATATTTTAAAGGACTGAATTTTGAAATGCGGACTATTTCTTCACTCGTGTGAGCTACAGAGGTGCAATGGCGGTCTCTTGCAAAGTCAAGCCAGTGTGCAGGACACAGCCCCAGCAACAACAGTCAAGGTTAAGCAGCTGATTCATAGGTGCAGTCAGCCCAGACAGACAGAGTGACTTTCGTCACCAGTAAGTAAGCCGTCTGCACGTTAACTTCGTGGGAAAAATCAGAAATTTGGGGAATTAAGTAATTTCATTCAGCTTCCAAGTAATATTTAGTTAACGAAGATTAACGTTTGCCGTTTCCAGCAATTGCCATTAGTTTTTATGACTGTATGTCTGAAAATTTAGAACATTCATACTGTAACACTAGTGTAGATATGGATTCTATGTGGAGTATGTTTACTTCGCTCCTGTGTTATTATCTAAACATGTTCATAACTTCTCGCAAGTCAGTTTCAAGTAAAACACCAAAATGGTATTCTAGATATTAAGAGAGCAATGAGTAAACAGTGCAAATTAAGAAACACGTTAAGAAAAGAAACGGTCCACACAATGCAGAAATGTTTACGGAGGCTCGTATTTGCATTACAACTCGGTTAAAAACAGCTCGTGAGAAATTTGAGAAAGAGGATTTAGGTTAATTTCTGTCTGAAAATCCCAAAAGGTTTTGGAAATATAAAAAAAAATCAAAGATCGGGAGAAACATCAATTCCACTGCTAAAGAACAGGAATGGGATAACCGTATCAGAGACACGCAAAAAAGCAGCTTTACTAAACTTTCAATACAGCTCAGTGTTTACAGATGAGAATGTGAATAATACACCTAATTTTGTTATCAAAAATGTCAAGGAGATGTCAGAGGTATTAATCACCAATGAAGGGATAGTTAAGCTTTTAAAGTCAGTTGAACCAAATAAGGCCCCCAGGCCTGACGGTATTCCAGCCCGTGTTTACTCTCTTTTAGCTGAAGATTTAGGGACATATGTTTCAACTCTATACCGGAAGAGTTTATTCCTTGAAAAAATTTAAAACGACTGGCTGAATGCAAACTTTGTCATGATTCACGAGGGTCGAAACGGAATCCTGCTAATTAAAGAACTGTCTTGCCTCTGATTTGTGTAAGCTGCTAGAGCACGTTATTGGCAGCAATATAATGAAACATTTAGACGCTCAGCTCAGGGGTTGCTATTTAGGGAATAACACGGATTCCATAAGATTTTGTCTTGTGAAACACAGTTACTTTTACTCGTAGAAGAACTAGCAAAAATTGTAGACGGTGGAAAACAAGTAGATGTTGTATTTTTGGATTTCAGTTAAGCTTTTGACACTGTACCTTACTTATGGCTGTTACACAAGCTAGAGGCTTATAAAATAGATTGTTTAATTCTTAACTAGTTATTAATGGAGTCACAT
Organism: Machilis hrabei; assembly: GCA_003456935.1. Lineage (NCBI taxonomy): Eukaryota > Metazoa > Arthropoda > Insecta > Archaeognatha > Machilidae > Machilis > Machilis hrabei. The sequence continues at coordinate 43,919 of KZ869912.1, read as the reverse complement.
CTATCCCTGTCCAGGTCACGTCAGAAGTCAGTTATTTTTACTTTACATTAGTGATCTACCCGCGAATGATACCGTAATATACAGGGAAATAAATAGTACAGAAGATGGTGAGGAATTACCAGAATCTCTTAATTCTGTTCAGGAATAATGTAATTTGTGGCAGTTAAAACTAAATCCTAAGAAATGCTCTGTTATGCATATTACAAAGCGTCGGCACAAAATTCAAACCAACTATGAGCTCTGTGGTACAACACTAGGCGTAGTCAATAAATACAAGTATTTAGGAGTGCGAGGATCTGTCATGGAATTCCCATGTTAACTATATTTTAGGAAAGTCGTTGCAAAATCTGAAGTTCGTTCAACGGACATTAAAGTGGAGTTTATTAAAAGTTAAGCAAATTGCGTACAATACATTAATATTACCAATATTACAATACTTTAGTTGTGTTTGGGACCCTCACCAAGAAGGCTTAATAAACTAAATTGAAAGGTTAGTGTTGGGTAGCAATGTTTGTGTCGGGTCGTCACGATAGATTAGATAGAGTAACTAAAATGTTGGAACAGGTAAACTGTGTTTCATTGGCCAATAATCGCTGTGACAATAGGTTGAAAAGGTTTAAACAAATAATTGATGGTCACTTGTCATTCATTAAACTGCAAACACATGCTGGAAACAGCTACATGTATAGATAGAAATGATCTTAGGNGTAGAACAAACTGTGGTCTTTTTTTCCTCGGGCAATTCGGGAATGGAATAGTCTACGAGTTGGTGCACTGCACCCCCTGCCAAAGACTAGAAGTTGATTGCAGGGTAAGATGTAAATGTCTAAACTTTTGTTGCTCTGAAAAACGTAGTTTTATTTTGTGACACCTCTAGACAGTTGTTTCTGAAGTCCACCAAGATTTCAGTGTATTTTGAAGAGTGTGTTGTCATGCCCTTCTGGCGCCCTATTTTGTATGTGTGTACCGTTTTTTGCAATGCAGCTTACAGGATTAAGGGTACCCAAATCATGGTTGTGTATGTGTTTCTAATCCACCACTAGCTACAGCTGGCTGTGCAATTGTTGCTGCGATGGAGCACAAGGTTTACAACTATCATGTTGAATGTTTTGCAAAATCTGTTTTTACTTGTACATGTACTTTATGTGCCCCAATGCTAGACAATGTTCATCACATCATGTATCCATCAATGAGCCTCACTTTTATTGAAAGCATTACAAAAATAAAAAAATATCTGGAATATTACTTTTCACTATATCAAGGTTTCATTATATAATTTCCTTCCAGTTAATGCTGAAGTCTTTCCAATTTTCTGAAATCCAAAAAAGGTCAACCATGTAAAATTCGATTGAGCTTATTCTTGCTTCGGCACATTTTTCAGGTTGTAGTCGACACTTTTTATTTAAAAAAAAAAAATCATGACTTCTTTAAAATAGCTAAAGGTAAAACTCCATTTCTCTTAACAAGTTCGTCCACTTAAATTGTGGTGATTGAGATTCGTATTGTGTAGTTCAGTGTTATTTCATACAAATCTGGTTAGTTCAAATCAGACACAGTTTTTGTGAAGATAGGTTTGCCTTGAATTGGACACGAGTTGAATGTAAATCGGTACGGCTCGGCTAGAGTTTCATTTTACTTCACAAAGTTGGATGGAACTTAAAAGCGATTCGCAACAAGGAAACAACATTCTAGCTAAGAGTGTAACATACAAGGTAGAAAGGTAAATCAAACTTTAGACATGAAGTGAGTCACAGTTTTAATTATCTCTAAAGTCTTTCAGTCTTTAAACTACAAACATAGTAAAAAACAAAGTCTGTTCATATCCAGAACTATGTCTTAATATCTCGAAATGAACAAAGGCTCTTATCAACTATTAAATGTCTCTACTCAACTAAAATATTTGTACACTGTAAACAACAGTACGAGTACTGTATTAAAGTCAAAGTAATCAAACATCATGCACAATTACACACATACTCTCAATTTGAAATGTGCTTTTAACACATTTGGACAACATATACCCAGATGCATTTGTCTGTGCCACAAGGGGCAGCAGCTTGAGTAAATGATAAGATTGTGGCTTTCCTCTGATAAAAAATAACACTTGCATGAAAACTACTAGAAAAATTGTCCAGCTAGAGAATCTTTTGAACCTGGATCTAACAAGGCGATAAGACATTGTTTGTGTTGTAAGAAATATATACGGACACATACTTAAATGCTGTTTAGCCTCTCTCTCAACTTGCAAAATTGTATTTCCTGTGCTTAATTTGGTATTCCAACATTTCTGCAAAGAAAAATTATAAAGACTCTTTCTGCTTGTACTGCAAACATCTGTACTAAAATAAACAACTTCACAGTTTATGTGACTTGTAAAGTTAGACTAGTTGATGCTTAATTCAATGAATATTCAAGTACAAAACATACTGTCTACTCCTAAACTTAGAGTACATATTGCTTACAAAAATTAAACGCCAGGTTATATTTTTATGACAAGCCAATGGTTTCAATATGCTTTGCTTTACAAAACCTAAATAATAATGTAAAAAATATTCCCGACTACTTAGCGCTCGTAAAAGTTTCAGAGCCGATTTACGAAAATACACTTTTCAAGCTCTTTATATGAAATTCTGAAAACATGTTACATTTGGAAAGATGTATGCTCTGCAATCCACTCAAACTTAGAAATGCAGTTTATTTAAGAGGTACTGATGTAGTTAGAAACTCAGTTACTGGTCACTTGGCCACAGAGCTAAAAAGGTCACCTAGCTTGAACTACATAGTCTTCATGGAATGGCTCCATCTAATAACAATGCTGACTTTTCACTTGACTCGTTTTTGTTGGCGCACTCTGTATATATCGTTGATTGGAGGGGCATTGCCAAAGTCGTCGTCTTCACTATCGTCGCCTCGTTCCCCGGCCAATCCGATTTTTCTCTTCCTTCTGACCAAGAGTCCTCCGCCACCTTCTCCGTCCTCTATGATCCAATGCACTGATTTGGCCAAATCAAATAATTTGGTATCACATCCATTATCAGCTACAGGAGCAGGTGCTGAAACATTAAAATCATTTGTTGTTGTTAAATTTCAATGTATAAATTACTATTCAAAAACTGTGTTAAACGAATTACTAACAGTATTAGCATACCTAAAACACACTGTTGTCAATTAAAATATAAATAATAATTAGGTTCTAATTATATCCAACAACAGCTGCAATATAAACAAGCATGTTTGTTAAATTTAATTCTCCACTAGATACTTAATGGCAAATAAGACATGTCTGTTTCACTTGATGTGCCACTACTAACAAACTTGATATTTGAATTATTTTGAACCCAAAGACCAAAATCTTTTGAAAAATGCCTTATACCCTTACAGCATAATGTTGGTCACCTTGTAAAAATGTGAGTTAGTAGGATTTATTCCTGCATCTAATTACTAGAGTCCATGTTAAATTACTATTTTAAATGTATTTTCCCGGAGTTATTTGTGAATTTTAGAATGTAGGCCTAGTTTTAACCCTTTCGGTAGTAAGTTAAAATGTGGATCCCGGGCCGTCAGGAGTAGGTTTTTTTCCGAATTGTGTTCCGCTTTCTTGAGCAGCAATTTTTGGTAGGCCTATATTACTTGGGAAGTGCCTCCCTACTAATCTCAATGGATTATTTATTCTAGGCCAACATGTCTCGAGTTTGATACTTTTCGATCACTGGAATAGCCAGACTTCTTTTGAATTAGCTGAACTCAACCTTCTTACCCACGTTAACAAATGAATTCAAGATTGCCATGTAAAGGAAGTGAAAAAAAAGCTTTTTATACCACTTTANNGTCTTTCTTGTACTGTCTGAAACACTAATCAACATGTCAGATTTATCAACTGAACCCATCTTATTATTGTACATAACAACACATTCAGGCTTCAATTTATTTTCCCCAGTCTTATTATCTATTTTATCAGTCTTTTGTATGGTTGGCGGATGTAAAGAGGTATTGTGGTTGTTTGTTTTTTTACCAATTGTCGTTAAAGTTCGCAAGAATTTGTCTAGATGGCAGCACCAATCACATCACTGACACCATAGTTCAGTCAGTGACCGTTCAGAGTGTTATCGTACTGCTACGTCCAAATATACAGGACTTCATAGTCGAGAGTCGTACCAGTACGGCATTACCGCTAGTGGCACGGAACGGTGAGTCGTACATGTACGTCAATACTACCGAAAGGGTTAAGGGTTTGTTATGTGTTTTGTTTCTTTTATTAGCTAAGTATTTGATTTTCGAGTTCATTATTAAAGATAGGCAATGTCACGTTTCTTTTCCAAAATTATGTAATTTGTCATTATTGAGTGTGGTCAGGTTCCAGCATTGAAGAAATAAGTCATTTGTTTTGTGTTTCCTGATAACATGTACTTTTTTATATTACGCCAAGTATTAATTAACTTGCTTAATTTCATTAATATTTGTCTACGAGAGCAAGTCCTCCAATTAGTTGAAAATGGAACGCGAACTAATTCTGTGTGAGGAGATTACGAGAGCACGCCTTGGTCGACAGATGAGCAGACGGTAACGAACGAGAAAACGCAGAGAAGTAGCAAGAAATTCACGTACTCTGCGTCACAGGTGAATGGTTACAGGGCGCGGGTGGCAAAGTGAGTTTTTGAACGAAAAATTAGTGCAGTTAGCCAGCAAGGTTCAAGTTACGTAGATGAGCTTGCGTTTGCAGAACCTTAAAAATTAGAACAGTTATCAGAAAAGCCGCTTTCGCCGTATTTAAAGTTTGTTATTCAACACGCCCAAGTTTAATACTTTATTTCGCACTAGCCGTGGCAATTTCTGACTCCAGATAACTTTATATGTGAATAAATAACGACATATCGTCAAAGAAAATGAAGCCGTATGTCGGGGTAGTTGAGCAAAAATTTGAACGAAATCTGGAAAAGCTGCTTCTACGATATAAATTCATTATAATCGGCCCAGATCTACTCATAATAATATATGAACTTCCAACTACGTATGCAAACTCCATTTAACCGACTAATTGTAGATCTACGAAATTCAAGATTTTGAACGCTGGGCAGTGTGTTCGAATCTAGGCCTAACCTCGCAAGCGAGCGTTTTATTGCTTTCTCGACTTCGGTGATGTTAAAAGGACATTATTAAATACTAAAACGAACTCTTCATCGACGACTGTGATTTATCTACAAATTTATACGTTTTCGACGAATTCTCTTCTCCGCTGCTTCTTCATTATCGCCCTCCGTTTTGACGTCGTTCATAAATTGAAACTCCACGCAAAAGACAATTATTGGGGCAAATTACATCCCCGAGACTTTTACGAACGATTTGTATGGGCCCAAATTTTACTGTGACATTTGTTTCAACTTATGTGAGTGTTGTAGAGTGTATGTATCTGTACATGTATTATTCTATTTCAAGTGTTTTTAAACATTGTGCATTAGCTATACCTGTTCTTAAATTCATCTGCTGTCATCTACAGCCCTTATTTCATACCAACCTGTGCTCTACTAGCATACCACAGAGGCCATTAAGATTAAAGTTGAACTTAAAACCTACAGTAAATGGCAAAAGGGTGTAAATAAAATAACAACAGTGCTGATAAAGATCTTATTGTGCTGCAAGATAGCAAGTACAAGCTATTGTAAAGTTTTGTTGTACATGCAGAGTATTTATGTGCAGTTTTACAACAAGTGTAGCAGCATTTAGTACTACAAGTGTATCACTCTAAGTGTGGCAGTTAAATTCTGCAAGGGTGGCACTGCAGAGGGTAGAATATTTCACCCCACGAATAAAATTAATTATTATTAGAGATATTGTCGTACCCTTTAAGCACAACTAATTTTCAAACGTGGTGTATTACTGAATGGTTAGGTTGTTCAGCTTGTACTTTTCTATTTCTTGCAGTGTCCTTATCATTGTAAATGATCTTAAATTGAATTCTATGTTCTGGAAGTTTTGTTTAGCTTTCTGAAAGTAAATTAACAAACAAGCTAATTAAAATGAATGCTTGACTAATGAAATGGCATTGCAACTAACAGAGTTGTCTGCAAGCACAGATTTATCAGCAATAAGATAACACGTTTGACTTTTGCTGTTCTCAAGGGCTCTAGAAATAACTACCTTTTATGAGGATCTAGAAATCATTACAGAATCATTAACACTGAATGGCTTGCAGAAGATTCAGCCAATAGTACAGAAGTGGACACTATAATTTTACTAGACAAATATTTATATACCTTCATTAGTTTGCTTTTTACTCGTTTTCTGGTCAACAGAAAATGATGTTAAAATAAGAAAAAATTAAATATACCTATTGAGAATCACGTACTGTAATTGCAATATACATAATAATTATTCCTGAGGTATATATATTAGAATCATAAATACAGCTACTTTTACACAATTTTATATGTATTACAAATATCCATATTAATGTTAAGGTTGTGTTTCTATATTTACAAATACAGGTGTTTCAGTTTTGTTTTGTTTTTAACTGTAAATAAACTAGTTAATGCATATTGCCGTGCAGTCGCGGACCTTTGTTTGTTTTACCGTTATTTTCATGGTCACTGCTCTGCTGAGCTCGCATCTTTGGTTCCTCCTGTTGCCACCTATGTTCGTGCCACTAGGCATAGTGCCTCGTGTCATCCTTACACGGTCAAGCTTTTTACCCACAGAACGGCCTATTACAACTCTACTTTTTTCCCTCGAGTTTCCAAACTCTGGAACACACTACCATCAACTGTTTTCCCTGATACATACAACCTTCAAACCTTCAAAACTAAGGTTCATAAATACTTGCTTTCTTCGTAGTTCTATGTTTACTTTTGGCGCTCACGGTGCTTTTGCATTACAGGTTACACCCTTTCGTGAGTTGCTTATNANAAAAAAAAAAAAAAAAAAAAAAAAATATGAAATCTCAGCTATGCCAGCCAATATGTATGTCGTGCCCATCAAACATGTTGAACTCAACACTGATTGATTTAAAATAATTTGGTTGTTGTCTCGTCCACAAAATATGTGGTTGCACTGAGTCAGTAATGGAGTGTAATTTAGAGGAGGAAATGAGAATGAGGATGTCACTGTCAGAACAATTGGTAAGCATCTAAACTAAAAAAAAATGTTGTTTTATGCTCCTCAAGAAATAGTGTAAGTTTCTCGGTATCTGTCGTACGTTGGTATTGTGAATCAATCTTCACAATTTCAATTGATTATTGCTGAAATGGTCTTGTACTTTACCTAATATTTCAGTCTTGTAGAAATTCTTCATAAGACTGCAACACAAAGTGTTTATCTACAGCAGATTTTATCCTGAATGTGTTTCTACCAGCATAAACTTTGCCACAAGAATAATATATGTTTTAGACTTCTTGCACTTCCAGTAGTGATATATGGTATTTGACCAGTCAAAACTGTTCTTGAACTTTGTTTCAAAAATTAGTTTTCTTTCAATTTTTTTTTTCATGTTGCCTATTCTGATTTCAACATTGCTGGAGTGCACAATTGAAGTTTTTTAATGCTACAACCATTGCTTTTCAAGTGTTCAAGGTACAGAGAGTGGCATATATTAACAGTTTTTGTTTATGAGGGTGATATTCGTATTTTCTTTTTGTGTTGGGTGATGGTGAGGATTTTTGCTGTCAGTTAAGTATTCGTTCTTAATTTGTCAAAACTAACACATCTAAGAATGGAATGCAGTTACTTTTTTAATGTCCATTCAGAATTGAAAACATTGATGATGAATATCAAGATGTTTGTGGTACTACTTTAAGTTGACCATTCTGTACGACCACATGTTAAATGTATCGTCAACACATCTAAACCTAGAAATTGGTTTCAGTTAGCTATATGAGAGGGCTCTGCTTTCAAACACTTCCGTGATGATATCAGCATTTGTTGGAGGCAATATTAAACCTTCCATTGGTCCATGATACTATTCCTGGTATACAAAAATTCTTGGAAGATATAGACAGTTCAGGAAGTCGGTCAATGGAATTAGGAAGACAGATGTTTAAGTTGTTCGTTTACAGCAACAAGCACTTTAGTGAAAGGAGACTTGATATCAAAGCTAACCAGAAGATCAATTTTTCTGATGCATACATTCTGTAGAAATCGCAGGAATTAAGGAATCTCAAACGAAGGTGTTTGTTTTATGTGTTTTGGGCAAACCACATTATCTAAGTACTTTGCTTTCTATGACTTTAATTATGTGTTGATTTCTATGGTATGTATGACACTCTTTACTAGACTCTAAATTTCTTTGGATGAGTCTTTTGACAGCTGTTTATATGAAGAATCCTTCCGAGTGATTGTCTTTGCTATCTGCAACAACTGTGGCGTTTCCTTTGTCAGCTTTAAGAGTTATATTTTCTTTTACTGCTCTTAAAGATACATTTAGTTAAGTTAATTGTGTCAACATTAATATCCTTGCTGTTTCTTGTCCGGATTTTAGTTTATTCAGAGTTGATGGTTACTGATAAAACAGTTTCTTGCACTCAGTCATAAATACAATACAGTACAAGGATGTTAAAATGCATCTAAAATATCTAGGTTTCAAGAGAAACTGATCCCTCTTCTTCAGACGTACATATATAAAATGTTTATAAAAGAAAGTGGTTATTATAATTTTGTAATTATAATCACTGCCAGTGGATGTGAAACTTGAACANTGGTTATATAGGGTAGCCAGGGGTAACTTTGTCCATGGGGAAAGTTTGCACCCTGCTGAATAATTGCTACTTGTGAGTATTTGATTTAAAATTTTGCAAAATAGGCCTAGCAGAGTCAAACAGTGTTTAGTGGTTCACATTTTGTGCATATTGGTTATTGAAATATTTGTTGCTGCTCCGGAATCTGGCGTGCTGACAAAAAGTCACTTTTTTTTAGTAGCCCGAAGCTATGGTCAAGCTTCGTGAAAAATAAGTTTGAGAGAGCACTGTGCAGCCATTTTTTAATGGATTTTCATTTTTTTTACCAGTCTGTTCAAAACAGATGTAAAATTGTGATTTTAGAGGTGAAAGTTGCCTACTTCATTTGCAGACAGATTAAATCNAGTCTCAAGTTGATGCTGATTTTTGTGTGTGCTTGGGGTAAGTTTGCCCTCACTGTTCAGCATCACTACGTGTGAGGACCTCACCCATATACTCTGTCACATCTGGAACGTAAGGGACCTAACCAATTCACCTGGCCACATCACCCAGATCAGCTGCTCACTGTTGCCGATGACATTCTAACCACCAGTACCCGTCACATCATGCGGCTTCCTGGGACTTGAGCCCAGTGATCTGGCGCTCACCATGAGGCTGTGCAAGTCTCACCAGTGAGCCAAAACTTAAAATGTAAATAGAGTGCTTTTTGTAGGCTAGTTGTCGTCAGTGAAAAAAGTAGCCTACTGAACTATAGCTTGTGAAAATCAGTTTTGTGTGAAAAAAAGACATCTGCACATTTTGTGGTTCACATGAAATATTCAGTTTTATGGCATTGCATGATGTCAAGTGAATGTTGAGGCTTTATTTGAGTCACATGACACACCTCCATTTCCCTGGAAGCTCCTGGTCCTGATGGCTTTCTAAACAGGTAAAAGTGTTGCATGTTCACCAGTATTTTGCTTGTAAATTTCTTATTTGAAAAGGTAAATTAAAAAATTAGAACTTCCCTACACCAATTTTTCTTGCTGAATCCAAAAATGACTTCAAATCTGGGGTATGTTTGCTTTTAATGCCATTTCAGTGGGGGGTGCAAACTTACCCCGAGCGAGGTAAGTTTGTTCCAGTCCGTTTTTGCAAATAAATGTAAAATTTTGGGCACTAAATAATATTTCACGTCAGCCAAATTTCTGTCACAAATAACCAACAAGTGTGTCTTCAATATGCAACAGAAATGATATAAAACTATTAATTAGTTCAAAAGATATCTAAAAAAATCATAAAGTGGCAGAGTTACTCCACGCTACCCTACTACTGTACTATCTGTTCATGAAGTCTTTATTTATTCTTGAAAATGGTGGCGACTTCTTTAAATAGTCTTTGTTACGTGTTGAACGATTTGGGTTGGTTCCAGGCAAGGGCGAGGGCGCTGTTGCCGGGTTTGTTGTCTTTTATGGCATACCTACGTTGATAGTCTGTCCTGTACAGGATTGGTTGGAGGTGTGGGTTATGCAGGCAGTCTTTTGGATAACACTATTGCAATTTAGTATTGTGTTGGGGTCAGCGATTACAGTTTTGATAATCCTAGTTTAGGCAAATGGTTTATAAACTAACAATACCCTCGTCTAATGTTAGAGCAAAGTTTAGGCCTTTTGCTAGAATAGACACATGCACAACAAAAATTATAAACAATGAGTATTAATTACAGTTGAATTAAAAATCTTATAAATTGTTAAAAATGCAATTCCTAAATTTTAAAATCAAAATGCTAAGATTCTAAAGGCATAAAGAAAACTAACAATTCATATGAAGAAAAAACTAAAAAATAAAAATGAATTTCTAAACTATATGAGCTAAAATTTCAGGACCCTACTTAACACTTGTAGAACTTTCATGCATTTTTGTTGTGCATGGGATGTATACCCCATTAAAGTGTTTAAAATGATTTCTTTAATTAAATATTAATTATTTCCTGAAAATGATGTTTCTTCTTACTCGGTTGTCTACTTTTATCCTAACACGCCTGTTATGAATCTTGCATGGGAGATGTGCTAAATGCTCTACACATAGATACACTGACTTATGCATGCCTCATACATATACCCTAACTAAAAGGATAGATAATAAGTAAAAGATTTTCTAAACTATCCTTACGTGTATCTGGGAGCTGAATATTGTTGAATACGTCTGCCAGTCTGTCAATAGCAACAAAAGGTCCGTGAAATGAGCTGGGAGGGGGTAGTAATGTACACAGATGGGCTGCAGATGGAGGCATTGGGAAGGATCCACCTGAAAAACAGAAGGAGTTCACTGTGAGTGCAATTAAATTGGCAACACACTAATCACTGCATAGACTTAATGTTTTTTAAAAGGATGAATGTTTAATTACAGGGTGTTTCAGAATAAGTGTTACAAACGTTGGGAGGATGTTGGGACACATCAAAACAATGTGTTGTAAGTTGTACTTATTGTATATATTGTGCTTGTTTATGTTTATCGTAAAGAGATTGCAGAATTGAACACTATGCTCTATTGTACGAATGTAATAATTCTGACAAATCAAAAATCCATGTATTAACATGTACCATCGGGTAAAAGGATGCAATAAAGATGATGATGATGATGATGAATGAAAAAGTCTATGTGAACATCTGTCCAGAAATGCCTCCTTTCTGAGTTATAGGCCTATTTATATTACCAAATTTGCAATGGAAAATACTGCAGGGATAGATTTGCACGTAAACTAACGTAGACCTACACGTTTTCATTTATCTAAGACAGGGTGTTTTTATGAAACAAACGTCTGGGGCTTGTAGGGGGATCAGAGGGGATCACTTTTGTTCAATGAACCCANGGCNTNAAANTTTATGTTATGTTTTTATTTTATTTGTTATTTAAGTTTATTTGTTAGGTTTATTGTTGTCTTTTCATTTCTTACCTTTTTACCCGACAGGCGTATGTACTTCAGGGTGTGACGCCACCAGGTTGCGTTTCAGGCCGTGGGTTCATTGAACAAAAGTGATGCCCTGTGACCCCCACCCCCCACAAGCCCCAGACATTTGTAACGTCTATGTATTCATAACACACCCTGTCTTTGATAAATCAAAACGTGTAGGTCTACGTTAGTTTACGTGCAAATCCATCCCTGTAATTTTGGTAATACAAATAGGCCTATAACTCAGAAAGAAGGCATTTCCGGACAGATGTTCACATGGACTTTTTTCATTGTTTTGATGTGTCCAGTCCTCTCAACGATTGTAACACTTATTCTGAAACACCCTGTATAATTATTTCAACGCTTGCTTGGTTTGTACTACACCGCTCCCTTGTAATGAATGAAATTAGTTTATGCAATCAATAATGTGCAATAATCCTTAAGTTAGTTTTCGTTGAATTATGTCACCGTTGACTAAGCAGCAACTGCCTAGGGAGTGCTGAAGTTTTAGTGTACGAATTTTAACAACAATATTACGAAACAATACTAAAGAAAAGAAAATACAATTAATTAATATTAACACAAGGAAGGCGCCAAGCGAAGATAATAGCTATCCTCAACGTGGTCTAAATAACCACTAGCTGAGTAGACCGCTCCTACTCGAACAAATCTAACACGCGAGCCAAGAATCAATCTCGAAGTCGTGAAAACGATACCAACACGAGCTAATACACAGGAGATAACCCTGACAATTTGGAAGGTGAAGATAAATAAAGTACAAAATTAAATTTAAGTTACCTTTATTAAAGTTGAGATAAAGTGAAATCCCAAAATAAACATAAAATATGATGTGACTACCAAAAATATGACGAGGAGAAATAGTTCGAGAAAATGTGTTCGCCGACACCCAGATAATATTTCATATAAAGCACAGCCACATAGATCCGGAATTATTCAATGATCCAAACAATACCTTAATCCATTACGGTATAAAACTAATTCAATACCAATTTACCTGAATATCTTCGTACACACAAAGCCTTTGTTCAAAACACAATTACAATCGGATAGGTAAGGAATCACGGGTCACGTATACTTAACTTTGCATGACATTGTAAAGTAAACCTTTAACTACCAGGGTGCCAGACTTCACGCGGTCTAGAAATATTATATCGAGTTAGACACACGGTTGTAAAATAGGTTATTCACACGAACCAGGACTTAAATTAATTTTACCCAATCAAGTGAAATATTTCTAGTATTGTAAGTAAACAGATAATAAAAGAACAAGACAAAAAAAAAAAATAGCAGTGTTTCAACTCCATTAAAATGTTGCAATAAACCACAATTTCCAAATTCAAGCTGTACCAGAAGTTAATTGACAATTTACGATTACCCTGAAACAAGTTTAATCAGCTGTAAGCTACAGTACAAATACTTAAAGTGCAAAAGGTAATTAATCATCAGTTGTAATATCATATATTCAAGCATAAATCACTACACTATAATTTTTGGTTCATAAGAATGCATCAGTGAACAAGAATGGTTAAACACAGAATGAAAAATCAACAAAGGTGCACGGCACAAGTTAAAAAAGTGTGCAAATTCACCTACATTTCAATGAAATTCACTCAATATCTACTCACCACCAAACGTTACCATAACTAACATCCACACCATTAAGAGAACTGGGTACTGCAAGACCCAGAACGAATCCTCCCAACAAATAGAAAATTAACTGCCCAGGACAACTCTCTCCCCGGCATTGGGTTCGTAACGATAACTACACCAACGTGCGAGGAGGTAACTTGTTCACAATGCAATTATTTCATTTGTAGTTTATCATCACTAAGCACTCCCTCATTATTTCGTCGAAATTATTCACAAATCGTCAAATTCACCGACGGATAGGTTGTGCGGTTCAGAATCACCAGACGTAGCGGATCCTTAGGAATACGACGAGCATTTAAGTCTATCCTTCCACAAGGTTACTAGTTACAGCAACAAATCAAGTTACAAAGTAGGCCTAGGAGTTGTCTGCCAATCTGGACCCTTCTACGATCGATTCAAACGGAATGCAGCAACATCTTCAGTTCCTGGGTTCAGCATCGGTCAGTATGGTTTCACCAACACCAGGATTAATACAGCAATCCAGGTTATTGATCAGTTCCACTTCACACAATATTAAAGTTGCATTACTATATAAATACAGGCCACCAATTATATATCAATTCTTCTGAATATTTACAGGGAAGTCTAAAGAAGGCCTACCGTACTCACTTTGAAATAAAAAGTTTACAAACTGTGACCATATGCTACCGTGGTTGTCACATTTTCCACATATAACGATGTGCATATAAGTAGGCTGTCAAAGTTCAAACCAAAAGTACTTACTGCGAAAATCGGTTAACATAACCCAAAAAGATGTTCAGCTTAGTAGACGTAATTCACACCTGAGCGACGTGATCGTAAATGTGGCAACACTGGTCTGTTTGAGGCTTGTGACATATCGCAGTACTTGCCAAAATAATTTAAGCTTTCCAAAGTACATTTAGAACATAAGGCCACAACACGTAAACAACAGCAATATTAATTAGAATGTCAAAACGATTTGTTTACAATTGAGATCAGCAGTTTATATTTGATACCACTTGACGAGTAGAAACAGCCAATTTCGTAATCCACCGAGTTTGTGCAGGAAAAATGCAAGTTGTTTGAGAAATTTACTTAAAACTGTGATTGTGCAAATCTAGTGCCATTTCGCTTTCAAGTCATGTCAGGTGATAGCACAAGTGGTAATATTACTTTTATCATCTAGACTTGCTGTAATTACGATAACTGTCGTTTGGTGATACGACTTCATTAATAATTATACCCTGTGATTGATTATAAAGGAAGGACCAGTTAAGAATTGAACGGTCTATTTTATAAGCCTCTAGCTTGTGTAACAGCCATACGTGAGGTACAGTGTAGATTATGACATTTACTGCTGTCTACAATTTTCAATAGTTCTTACACAAGTAAAAATAACTGCATTTCACAAGATAAACCCTTACGCAATCTGTGTTCTTCCCTGACTAATAACCCCTGAGCGTCTAAACAGGCCCGTGTTTGACGTTGGTGCTGCCCTGGGCACAGTGTAAGCAAAGGGTCTTCCCATCCCCCTGCCACCAGATTATATTATATCACTTTGGGTTCAGGAGGGATTTCTCTAGAACATTTTCCTCTTCGAGCAGTTTTTTGCGGCCCGTTTTTGAAACTCAACACTACTAGGTTTTAAGTTTTGTATTCATGTTCATTGATATGCAATCATCAAGAACCTCAATGACGAGGCACGGGCGACATCAGCGTAAATGACATCATGTGTTTTTCGGCAGAAAAAAATGGAAAAAGACGTCACAAAATATCTCATCACGTACTATGTTGTGACGTCACAAGCAACCCTATGAGACTCTCACGTGCTTTGTGAGGAATGGTCTTGCGCTTTCGAAAGGCACAGTTTCGTTGATACATCCGGCAATCTCTTTGCTTGTTTCTTGTCTTTATTTATTCCTTTCTGATTTATTATTCTGATCGTCTCCAACAGCAACAAGAAATGGCGCCCTTGAGATTGGAAGGGCAATGAATTTCTATTGTCTATTATTTAAAAATAAAAATATCGACATTGATATCTTAAATGTTCAATGCGCCACTTGAGTTCACGAAAATTTAACGACACTGAAGACCTATAATCATAGCAACGGAAACTATGACATCAGATCACCTGATATTTTAACCAGTGATCATTGACTGTTCAAATACCTCGCCTCCCGCGACTTGCCACGCCTTGTCAATGTGGAACCAGCTAGACACAGTCTAGACTGGCATATGCAGTACACACACCACACTTAATATATGGGCTAAAATTACAAATATTCAACTTTGTCGGATTTATCAGATAGATTATAAATATCAGTATAAAATTTAGTTTTATATCTTTTCTCCTTAAACATTTTTTTGCCTCCTCAGTCTTTACGCCCAACAACCTCGTGCGCCCCTGGGCAAATGCCCATTGTACCCATTTATAAAAGCGGCCCTGCATCTAAATGTATCATTATATTGGTGCCAATAACTTGCTCTAGCAGCTTACAGCAAACAGAGATGAGAGAAACAGGTCTATAATTCGTAATCGTGAATCGGAACAATGTCTGCGTTGTTTTTCATTGCTCTCTTAATATCCCTAGAATACCATGGTGGTGTTTTACTTGAACCTAACTCGATACGAACGTGTTTACAGAAGGCCACAGGAGAGAGGTAAACATACTCCACATAGAATTCATATCTACACTATTGTTACAGTGTCTTATAAAGTGTTCTAAATTTTCAGACATATATACATTTAAAATGAAAAATATGAATACCTCGAAAAATACTCATCGTACAAAATAAAATGTTCTCTACATCTAATGTTATGCTTAAAGGGAGCCATAATATGGCACTATTAGTTTTGTCGCAGATGGCGCTGTTATTGACGAAACCAATGCCATCTTCATTTTTTCAAATGGGAACCTTTTTTTATTGCTGAATTCTACATCTACATCTTACCCCGCAATCAACTTCAAGTCTTTGGCAGGGAGTGCAACACACAAACTCATAAACGATTCCATTCACGAATTGCCTGAGGGGAAAAAGACCACAAATACCCGTCTGTTCTACACCTAACTTCCCTAATCTTATTTGCGTGATCATTTCTACCCATATGCCTAGCTGTTTGCAATACGTGTTTGCAGTTTCATGACAATTGACCCTCAATGATTTGTTTAAACCTTTTCATCCTATTTTTGTGGCGATTTTCAGCTAATGAAACCCAATTTAGTTGTTCAACATTTCAGATACGCTATCTAATCTATCGTAACGACCCAACACAAACCTTGCTGCCCTACGCTGTACCCCTTGAATGGAGTTTATTAAACCTACTTGGTGGGGGTCCCAAACACAACTACAGTATTGTAGTATTGGTAATGCTAATGCATTGTACGCAATTTTCTTAACTTTTAAAGAACTTTTCTTTAACGTCCTTTGAATAAATTGTAAATTTTGTAACGGCTTTCCTACAATATAGTTAACGTGTGAATTCCATGACAGATCCTCGCAAATTAATATTCCTAAATACTTGTATTCATTAACTATACCTAATGTTGTACCACCGAGGTTATAGTTGGTCTGAATTTTCTGCCGACGCTATGTAATATGCATAACCGAGCATTTCTTATCATTTAGTTTTAATTGCCATAAATTACACCATTCCTCAACAGAGTTTAGAGATTCTTGTAGTTCAACCCCATCTTCTACACTATTTATGTCCCTATAT
Source organism: Machilis hrabei (assembly GCA_003456935.1). Lineage (NCBI taxonomy): Eukaryota > Metazoa > Arthropoda > Insecta > Archaeognatha > Machilidae > Machilis > Machilis hrabei. The sequence continues at coordinate 26,974 of KZ869912.1, read as the reverse complement.
ATGACAGTATCGTCTGCAAATAATCGAATAGAGGACTGGATGTTCACAGGTAGATCATTAATGTAAAGTAAAAATAACAACAGACCTAATACCTTGTGGGACTCCTGGCGTAACCTGGACCGAGTTAGATGTGACTCCATCACTAATAACACGTTGTGATCGATTACAAAGGAAAGACTGTAAGCAGTTAAGAATTGAACGATCTATTTTATAAGCCTCTAGCTTGTGTAACAGCCGTAAGTGAGGTACAGTGTCAAATGCTTTACTGAAATCCAAGAATACGAAATCTACTTGTTTTCCGCTGTCTACAACTTTGGAAAGTTCTTCCACGAGTAAAAGTAACTGAATTTCACAAGATAAACCCTTACTGAATCCATGTTGTTCCCTGAATAGTAATCCCTGAGCGTCTAAATGTTTCAACTTATTGCTGCTAATAATAAGCTCTATCAGCTTACAGAAAATTGAGGTGAGAGGAACAGGTTGGTAATTTGCAGGATTCTGTTTATCTCCTCCCTTGTGAATCGGAACAACGTTTGCATTCCGCCAGCCGTTTGGAACTTTTCTGAGGAATAAACTCTTCCGGTATAGAGTTGTGAATAATGGTCTGAGATCTTCAGCTAAAAGAGAGTAAACGCAGGATGGAATACCATCAGGCCCCGGAGCTTTACTTGGTTTAACCGACAGTACAAGCTTAACTATCCTTTCATTAGTAATTAACGTCTCTGACATCTCCTTGATGTTTTCGGTATCAAAATCAGGTATATTATTTACATTCTCATTTGTAAATACTCAGCTATATTGAAAGTTTAGTAAATCTGCCTTTTTGCATGTCTCCGAAACGATTTCCCCGTTTCTGATTTTAGCGGTAGAATTGATGTTTCTCCCGATCTTTGATTCTTTATATATTACCAAAATCTTTTAGGAATTTCAGACAGAAAGGAACCTAAATCATCTTTCTCAAATTTATCGCGAGCTGTTCTTAACAGAGTTTTAGTGCTAATACGAGCTTCCCTAAACATTTCCGTGATGTGTGGACTATTTTCTTTTCTTAGCTTGTTTCTTAATTTGCGTTCTCAGTGCTCTCTTAATATCCCTAAAATACTTTGTCCACGTGTAGGAGATTGAACAAGCTGTTCTATCGAGTGATTCTGGAGTACCTCTAACAAGCACTGTGAAGAGTCGCTAATACCCCCTCCAAAACTAAACAAATTCGAATTGGATTCTACTCAAAAAAATATTGAACTTTTATTCGGAACACTTTTTTGTTTAATGCACTTATCACAAGTTATAAGCGATGTAAGTCAGTCGCTGCACCTCTGCGCTGATTGCACACCCAAGGTCAAACTTTTGAGTCTTTTTTACCAACATTCCGGGAAAAAGTGTTACAAAAACATTCAAGAACTTTTGGTTCATTAAAAAATCAAAATAACGATCAGTATCTTCAAAGTAAACGGTTAGTGAAGCACGTTTTTTCCATTCGAAGTGATGTTGTGTTAAATTGTTTATCTAAAATAGTGCGCTTTACAGTGGAAGAAAAAGTTGAATTAATTCTTATTTATGACGAAGCTCAGAGACATCTTGAAAATGCGCGTGGTTTGAGTGTTAATCGACACCCAGACCGGAAACCTCCAAGTATTGCAAGTATTCACCGCATTGTGAAACATTTTTCTGTAACGGGAAGTGTTCACCCGAAATCAAGGAATCGGAGAAATGTTGTGGCAAGTGAAACAGCTGAAATCAATGTCTTAGCAGCAGTAGCTCACAATGCACATGTAAGTTCACGACAAATCGCCCGGTGGTCAGGGATTTCTAAATCCAGTGTCTTGCACATACTTAAATGGTTTAAGTACCATCCTTACCATGTGTCACTTCACAAGGAACTTCATGCCGACGACTTTGAAAACCGTTCAAACTTCTGTCACTGGGCGTCGGAAGCTACATTCACAAATCATGGCCAGGTGAATAGGCATAACATGCTTTATTGGTCGGTACAAATTCCACAGTGGTTACGACAAGTATTGCATCAGCGGCCCTGGAGTGTAAATGTTTGGTGCGGAATCATCGGTGACAAGTTAATCGGGACACACTTTATCGACGGCACATTGAATGGAGCAAAGTACTCAAATTTTCTTGATAGCATTTTACCACAGTTAATAGAGGATTTGCCACTGCACCAAAGGTTAAACATGTGGTATCAACACGATGGATGTCCGGCACATTATGCACTTCAGGCTCGCGAAATATTAACAAGAGATTATACAAACTGATGGATCGGGCGCGGAGGTCCTGTTGCTTGGTCTCCTCGTTCACCGGACCTTACTTCTCCAGATTTTTGTTTATGGGGCTTACTTAAAAAAAAATATTATCATGAGATTCCTACTACATCGGGAGATATGCGATAACGTATTATCAATGCTTGTGCTTCTATCAGTCCCGAAATATTGCGTAGCACTGAAAGGAAAATGTATTGAGGTTGAACACTTGAACTACTAGCAAAGTCATGCATTGCATGTCGTTTTTGTAGCTTCGCTAATTTATTTTTGTTAAGGTAAGTTGTAATAATTTAATTCATTTTTCATTTTAAATAATGATTTCTTTTGGGATATGAAAAAGGTTTTTGTTATTTTATAATTCAATTCAAAATGGCAATTATTTAATTTATAAATGTTTCGTTGAAGTGATAACAGCTTCCAAATTTGAAACTTTGTTTCGGTAGTTCTTATTTATACAATTAAAAATAAAACTATTCAAAATAATGTATTCGTTTGAAATGTTCCTATTTCTATTTAAACATTTTTTTAATTAAAAAACAAACTATTTACACGATAAGTTAATTCAGTTTCGCAATGCAAATTAATGTCAAGGTTTAACTTTGGGTGAGCAGTCAGCGCAGAGGTGCAGCGACAGACTTAAATCGCTTATAACTTGTGATAAGTACATGAAACAAAACAATGTTCCGAATAAAAGTTAACAATTTTTTGTTCGTACAATCCAATTCTGCAATAAAAAAAAGAGGTTCCCATTTGAAAAGAGGAAGTTGGTATTGGTTTCGCCAATAACAGCCCCATCTGCAACAAAACTAATAGTGCCATCTTATGGCCCCCTTTAAG
>KZ869905.1:56714-69370 GCA_003456935.1 Machilis hrabei | reverse complement strand
TCATTTGCATTTATATAGCCTACAGTATCGGCAAAAATTAATGAGACCACCACCGAAATATGTTTTGATGAACAAGTGATTTTGAACGTTGCTCTACCACAACACAGTGAAATGCGCTTTCTGATAGTTAGCCCTAGTCTCTTCTCTCGACGTGTACACGAACATTAGTAGTAGGTGCACAAGAGAAGGACATATATTTATATCTTTGGTTTTGTAGTACCTACTGTAAAAGTGAGATGGATTTGTCACCAAATATTATTACGCTTTATGAACATTGTAACAAAAGTGAACGTCAAATTGCTAAAGTGTGTGTGTGATATCAGCAAAACTAAGGTGCACAAAATCATTCAGCGATACAAAGAAACTGGCAGTGTGTCTGTCACCGAAAAGAAAAGGATTTTGCCGAATTTCGAATTATTTGGGAAGAAGACGACGAACAGATATGCCGAACGCTGATCAATTCNANGCCCAAGCGTGTCACTATGCTCAGCAAGAAGAAATGAGCCCATATCAAGTACTGAATGGTGAGTTAACTTGCGTTGTTTGAATTGTGTTATATATGCGTCGTGGTCTCATTAAGTTTGCCAATACTTTATATTGTATTTATCTGCTTTTGAAAAATATATACATGAGTTAACAAATAGTTAGTATCCTCCTACATTAAGAAGCTCACCTACCAAACCCCAGAGAAGCTTTCTAGGCAATCGTATCATATAATTTGACAACTACTAATGTGTCTATAGGCCCTATCTATTATTTTGTCCCTTGCAGCAAGAGGCCATGTTTCTCTACAAGTTTTAGAAAACGCAACAAATGTGACAAATAAAAAGGCGAGTTTTTGGTTCCAATATTAAACAAAATGTTGTAGAACGGGCAACGTAAAGTCGATGCAATAGAATATGTTAATGCTTATTTAGAAAATATTTATTTTACCTTGTCCAGTCCCTTAATAAGAATAACAGGCGGTTACGGTCGGCAGTTGAGGTAAATTCAAGCTCCATGCAAATGAATATGCAAAATGAAATTTGAAAAGAGTTTCACATTTCAGTACGCGGCACACTTCAATAAAAGTATAAAGCAGTATAATTTCCTTTAAACTGTGTTGCTTGAAATGCCACTTAACCCTTTCGTAGGCAAAGGCAACATACTTGCCACCTAAATCTCTCTGTAGAGATTCTTGTGTGTTGTAAGTTTTATTTAACCCTTTCGTAGGCAAAGGCAACATAATTACGACCTAAATATCTCTATAGATTCTCATGAGGTGAAGGTTTTATTTAAATAAAAACCTACACCTCATGAGAATCTATAGAGATTTAGGTGGCAAGTACAGTAGCAGCATCGATTCTGACATATCCAAACGAAGCGTAGCGCGAAATTTCGTTTCGCTTAAAATGCAAATTTTCGTTCACTTACCAAGCTACGAAAAATTAAATTCGCTATTACGTCTTTCAGGCTTCGCCTGAAAGACGTAGCAAATTTAATTTTTCGTAGCTTGGTAAGTGAACGAAAATTTGCGTTTTAAGCGAAACGAAATTTCGCGCTACGCTTCGTTTGGATATGACAGAATCGATGCTGGTACTGTATGTTGACTTTACCTACGAAAGGGTTAAATAAAACGTACACCACATAAGTATCTTTGTAAAGAGATTTAGGCGGCAAATAAGTTGCCTTCGCGTACACCTCATGAGAATGTATAGAGATGTAGGAGGCAAGTATGTTGCCTTTGCCTATCAAAGGGTTAAGCATGTATTTTACGAACAAAGAGCTTGTTATCTAAGATAAATAGTTTTTACTTACTTAAATATACTTTGCTCACACATCAAGTGCTTGAATTTGAATAAATATACCATTATTCGATAATTTTCTGATATTGGAAAGTACAAAATACAGGTTTGGAGATAAATAGCGTAGTTTTCAAAGTTCTTGGAAAGCTCAGAATGCATACGAGGGCTGTAATTGTGAATTGACAGTCAGTATCGATGTCGTAGATGCTTTTTATTTCTCCACGACTTCAACTTCTTGTATTAATCAATGGCTCCGCGCAGAGTACATTAATAATGTACTGCGCTTTCCAGTTGAACCACTGTGAGAAAAGTATAGATAAACATATTTCATTCTTTACATCCCTTAAATTTAAATGTCTTTCAAAACCGTAAATGTAGCGTTAGGGTTATTGCTGTAGATAATATAGTCCGTGTTATTGACACATTCGGTACATGATGGATTAATATGGCTGTTGCTGAAAAATAGTAGACTGTCTATCATGTGCATTACAAAAAAAAAATCTAATCTCAATTCAAGCCAATAATGAAAACAGGAGGAAAACTTTTGTTTATAAAAATGTTTTTTTATACGTGAACTGTGCTTATTTTGGTTAATGGAGATGAATTGATAATAAAAAAATTTGACATGAAAGACATTTACAACACCCAGTCTTGTATAGGGATCGAACCCATGCCATCTGTTACGATAGCAGGCTGACGAAGCTACTGCTTTACCGCGATCTGCTGTAAAACAAAGGAAGTTACTCCATCGTCAAATGTATCATTACTGTGTGTTGTGTTGATTTAGAGGTTTTAGTTTAACGCCATTATACAGTAAACACAATGTGTAAATAGAAAGATACACAAATATATACTATAATTTTGACCTCAAAATCTTATATTTGTTTGCATCGCACTGCATTTTAATTCTAAATCTTTGTAATTTACTGTAAATCAGGAAAATAAAAACCAATAAACAGTAGATTTAAAATTAAATAAACAACTCCAAAAGCAGTAGAGTNATGATGGTGGCAACTGTTGGAACTTGAAATTGTTTGTGCCTTACCCCAATTTCCTTCAAAATTAAAACCTGACTTTGAGAGTTTTTTTTTCAAACAAACCCAGATTTAAATCTGTTTCTCTGGATTTTAATATTTAAACTTTACTATTAGTGATCAATGAACTACTTCACTCGATTAGCTCAAACTGATAACTGGAATGCAATTCATTTTACACCCGCAAAAACAAAAAAATACAATCCAGTGGGGTTAAAACCTCATCATACTCATGTTTTCAGAACCTCGTAATTAATTAAAAACCTGCTTTTTCGTAAATAAATTTCAGGACAAAATCCTTAAAGGGAATAAATCGTTAAGGATCATTGAAGTCAAGAAATATTTTTCGCATGATTTACATGTATGTATAAAATGTGTCTATGAAACGTATTACAAATTTAAAATTATAAAACTAAACCTAAAGTCTGTACAACTTCCCCTAACATTATTAGAGGTACTGGTTACACAATTCTATTTCTTAATTTGTCAGCGAGTCTTGTACCGTGTATAAGCCAAATTAGTAGTTCTGGTTCCCAACAAATCATGGGTCAGGAGACAAGGTACTTACTTCAAGTATTCTGATGCGTGATGAAAGGATTACTTATAATTGTTAATCTCTTACTATAACCTTAAGAAACGTTAACACAGGACACGTATACTTCACATAAATTTATTCCATTGCCATAATGCTACACAATACTTCAGCTTACCGTTCTAAGTGCACACAGTATGACACAGCAACTGTGTAGTGAATAATTCCGATTTGTCCCTTTATAGCTGTTTCTTCATAAGCTTAACACAGTCATCAAGACATTTCCTTTTATTTCTCCAGTAGCTTCGTTTCCAGCGTCCAGAAAGTAGTGGTTTCTAATATTTTTAATATAATCCATTTTAGGCGAAATGGGAATTCCCATTACGCCTAAAACGGCGGGCTTCGATCGAATCTGATTTTTAATTGAACCAGCAAATACAGAGGTGCTTATACTAGGCGAAAGGGAATAGGCGAAATGGGCATGACTTAATAAAAATACTATAACTATCAGTGAGTCCGTAGTAAGTATTTCGTATACTACTAAGCCTAATGTGATGTACGGAGATTAACGGCTCGTTAGAAACACGCCATAGTTTGCACTTAAAATATATTTTTAAAACAGTGCAACACGTTGGTCTTATAAGAAAGAGCATATTTTCTTTAGCGGCTTGGTACCCAAGAGCTACAGCTAACTCACGATGTCATACATTTTTAGTGACTCCAAATGGAATCTATGTACAGTTAGTTATTCAAGGTTAAGCAATTTTGCCAAGTTTATAAAGTCTAAGATAATAGAGGTGGCGTTGAAGTGGGGTTCTCAATGACCTGACTCATAACATGTATTTGGAAATTTCTCAATGCTGTCTGAATTTGAACGAAGTAGAATAAAAGAACAGCAACAATTTTTTCACAACTTTGAGCTATCGATAACAATAAAATAATTGTTTTCAACTTGAATTGATTTTGGTTTTAAGAATATGACAACGCCGTTTGACTTTGATGTTGTGCCGGTACCTAAAATATGATATAATTACAAAAATATATCTCAATTATTTTAAACATTTCAAACGTGGCTTCGCTTGTTGACCCCGATTGGAGTACATGAGTTAGTTGTACCTTTTGTGTACCAAGTGTCAACGAACATTTTTTTCTTTCCCTGTTTTCACAATGTTACAAATGCAAACTATAGAATATTTTAATGTGCCGTTTGTCTATACATAATAAGGTTCTTCAGCACACAAACTGCTTGCAATTGTATTTCATTTTTTACCATTTTTATTAGTCTACGTAAATTTAGAAAAAAATACCTTTCTGTGTTGTACTTTCGTAAGTACCTATTAAATTAAGTATGTGATGTATTACCTACTTAGATATTTATGATAAGTTATGTTTAACGCCCTACTGACACTTGACAGGTAATTTGTACGCAGGATTCGAATCCCAACTCCCTGATCTAGACCTTCGTACGTTAACCGCTTTGCCAGACAGGTCGGCGCCTACGTAGAAGTTCTTATATTTATCCCACCACTCTTTTTAAACGACATACTTTTTATTATGTTTCATATCTTAGCCTAAAGCATTTTGAATATGTTGCGGAACTGATACAGTTTTAACCCATATTTGGGCAAAGGTTTTTCACTGTTGCCACATTAATAAAGGAATAGTAGTCTACCAATGTTTTAATGAACGATGTTTCAATTTTTACTGAGAAAATGTGTCTCTCTCAGCGGGGATCGAACCCAGGACCTGTGGAACCTACTCTCCAGCTCATGTTAGCGATCTTATCACTAACATGAGCTGGAGAGTANGTTNCACAGGTCCTGGGTTCGATCCCCGCTGACGGAGACAAATTTTCTCAGTAAAAATTGAAACATCTTGAGACGGCCGAGAGGTCTAAGGCGTGATAAGATCACTAACATGAGCTGGAGAGTAGGTTCCACAGGTCCTGGGTTCGATCCCCGCTGANGGAGACAAATTTTCTCAGTAAAAATTGAAACATCTTTCATTAAATAATTTTCTGAGAATGAAATTTCAATTTAGTACCTATGTTTGTTGAGAAAACACATTCTTTGATGACGTAAGTCTTGCCATAGTTTTTTTTTTACAAAATGGTGGTATTTTTTTAATTATATGTTAAGAAGTGTAGACTAATTGTGTTATAACAAAAGTTTACCTTGCAACACGCCTTATTCATTTACACACAACTACAGTAAATAATTTCTAGTCAATGTTCATTACATTCCAAACTCGTCTTTCGTCAGCTCATCCGTCTACACTTGCTGATGTAAGTGTTTGAGTGAACAAGTCAAAAGCCCAGTTTTCGGGCTGCAGTGTTGATTTCAACTAAATGCCAGTAGGCCTAGTACATTCCAGTTCAATTCTTAATCAAACAAAATTAATTTGTTTATACTTTACCGGACATATATTTTAGAAGTAAAATGTTAATTATACAAGTTCACTTCATCATATTACTATATTTCACGAAATAAATTATGGATTCACAAAACAGTGTACGTAAGATCATTTGATTGGCGAAAGATGTTTATTCTTCTTTTCGTTTTTATTGCACTCTTAGTGGGACCCCAGCTACAGTACCAGCATCGATTCTGTCATATCCAAACGAAGCGTAGCGCGAAATTTCGTTTCGCTTAAAACGCAAATTTTCGTTCACTTACCAAGCTACGAAAAATTAAATTCGCTATTACGTCTTTCAGCAGGCGAAGCCTGAAAGACGTACCGAATTTAATTTTTCGTAGCTTGGTAAGTGAACGAAAATTTGCGTTTTAAGCGAAACGAAATTTAGCGCTACGCTTCGTTTGGATATGACAGAATCGATGCTGGTACTGTATCTCGTACAATATTGTTGTGTGATCTTGTGATTTGCCTTTGCTTGCGTTTGGTACTTAAGAAATTTGCCTTTATTTAGCCTAAAACTGATTTAGACTGACACTATTGTTTTTCATTCATGTTATAACTTTTACCTAGTTCAAGTCTAAAAGCAAAGTGTGTAATATTTCACAATAAACCGTTTATAAAAATGTTTTGCTTCAAATTAATGTTTCTAAGTTTACATAAATTTAGGATTGTACGAATATAAAAAACAACATTTGCCTAAATTAATGACAATAATGGTGGTAGCTAATTAGAGTGAGTTTGTGGTAAGCAAGAAAGATGGAGAGAAAATATTAAACAAATGCATAATCCGTATTCAGTTAAACTCTGTGTTCAGTTTAACAAGATGTTGTTGTAACTTGAAACTAAAACCTTTTGTAATAGGCTATATATACTAAGAAAATGTTTTGAAACACACATTGTAAGCAAGGAAAGAATTGTAATAATGAAAGATAATTACATTTTTGTTAAACAACTGAACTTAAAACATCAATTGAATTATAAGACGTGATTTCATCACAGCTCTGCGCGCAACTTTCTTTTCCGGAATCCCAGCGACAAGACTCCCGTATTCGGGGAATGAGGCACCGACTCCGGTTTGTGTTTCGTTGATTGGTGCGGGAGTTTTCCGAAACTCTGCAGCGGCCATTTTTCTCACACACTTTGATAAATATTAACCTTATTACAGAAAAATATAACGGCAAACAAATACTCAAATGACTCAAATAGAATAAAAATCAACACACTGAATTGTGTGTCCAGGTCGAGTGGTGGTATATGAAGATAAAACGCTTATTTGCAACATATTTACTTGTAATTGGGCAATGAAATAATCTTTAGGTCTCAACAATGTTGAGCTCCAAAACTTGGTAGAAATGTCTCGAGTGTAATCACAAATACCTTTTTAGTTAGTTCTGGTTAAAGTAAGATGAAATCGGCTAAACAAGCTTACAGAACATAACTTGTACCATATAACAGTTATAATTAAATCACTAAAGTCTAGACTACATTGATACGAAATTGATTCCAAACCGCAACGGTTAGAAATCAATTTCCTATCAATGTATTCTTGACGTTAGCGATTTAATTATAACTATTATATGGTACAAGTTATGTTCTGTACAGCTTGTTTAGCCGATTTCACCTTACTTTAACCAGAACTAACTAAAAAAGGTTTCTGTGTTACACTCGAGACATTTCTACCTAGTTTTGGAGCTCAATATTGCTGAGTCTTAATATAAAATTAATGTCAGTCAGCTTATACGCAGTCTACACACAGAATCATATTGTATACAGGTTGAAAACTAAAAAAAATTCGCAAAGTTTAAACATATTTTTCCTGCACGGATTTAACAAGAATAAAAGAAAAATAAACTGATACAGTTTAAATAAAATTTATGAGCTTACTCAATACCTGACCTATCATCATCAAGGAAAATGTGCGTTGATGCAACTTCAACAATTAGTTGAATGGATACCAAAATACATTGTATTCTGTTTCATTTGTACCTATTGTATGTTTACACAGTTTGCATGTGTTAGTATCGATGCTAATATTGTGTAGAATATGTAAAATCGTATGGATATATTTTTTTAGTATTGATTTGACTATGCCAAACTTGGATTATAAAACAGAAGAGAAGTTGTTTAGCAGTGGTATTAATCCGGTAGCTAGTGGTGACACCTGGTGAAAGCTAAGGGATTTGGCGGAGAGAGGGATTTCCCCTCACCTGCCGCAACCTACTGAAAGTATGGTGTCTATGGAGTGGGAGTAAGTTCCACTCTCTTTGCCATAACGTGTCCATAATGTGATCGAGCCCAAATTTCTCGTTGCATCTTTTTTGTAGAATTATAGTACCACAACCTTCATTGTTGTCGAGACAATGCTTTGGGAGTGAGACAACGTTTGGAAATCCTCTTTGTTGTTGTTCATCCCTTCCCTCTTCATATTTTCTCTTTGACTGTTTGTTCCCCTTTTCTCTCAGATTTCCTCATTTTGTTCATTCAGCTCAAAACCTTTGTGTTGGACCCTTAAAGATGGATCACCCAAATGTCGTGATTCTTTTCATTTTATCTTCCCATAATTAGCCATCCATACATCCGACACTTGCACCGGGTATTCATTTTATGTTTTTTCTATGCTTTGTTTGTGTTTAAAAAGGAACTCACCTGGATAAATGTGTACATTAATGAAAGTACTGACACACACATTTTGAAAAAGTATGACGCAATGTTTTTCCATTTTTAAACCTCTTTAGGTACCAAAGTCATGTGAATGTACTATATCACGAGTACTCTGATAACCTTTGAGATTATTAGTTTACTTATTGTTCGTTAAGTATATGATACAGCTGTAAATGTAGGTCTACTCAAAACCAAAACAGTTTCTAATGAATTACGTATCGTTTACCTATGGTTTCTCGAAATTGTTTCTATCGGATTACCCTAGAAGTTGATTATCTCTTGGTCTAGTGTTAGTGTACAGATCTCAGGATTAGAAGGTTGTGGTTACAGTTCCCACGAGAGGTAAATGTTGAATCCGTGAATACTCTAGTGTATGCCTATATCATTTCCGTTACAATCACGAATATGACAACTTACAGGTGACCGTCTCTAATGGTTGAAGAATTAGGCCCCTATGTAAGGGACGTAAAAATAATTCCATCTATGTATTTCTTTTAAATAGGGCTAGATTTATAGCTGAGACAAACTTAAATCCATTTAGGTGTATATAAGGCATCATTAGTAGATATATAAAAAAAATACTAATACACAAATTAATCTTTCAGCTATTAGTTCAAGCCTAGAAGTCCACGTTTGTTAGTAGGCCTAATCAACGAAAATATTTAAGAGTATTGGCTCATTTGTTTTCAAAAGTACTGTGTGTTTATTATCAGTAGTTCGCCTTAAGAGTGTTCACTACAGCCAGGGCGTAAATCACGCTCCCGGAAAACAAATATATGAATATCTTGCTAAGGTTGAAGAAATGCGGGGGAAAAAAAACGAGGGACATAGAACAATGCTTTCTGTTGATTTTGGTGTAAATTTTCAATAAGTAATAAAAATCTAGTTTGTGTAATTTGGTGAATTTTCCAGTTTTTGTAAAAAAGGCGAATTCACCAAATTATACATACTAGATTTTAATTACTTTTTTAAATTTTTACAGCAAAATTAACATAAAGCATTGATCTATGCCCCTCATTTTTTTAAATTTCCCGCATTGTTCTATGTCCCTCGTTTTTTAATTTCCGACATTTCTTCAACCTAAGCAAGATATTAAAATATTTGTTTTCAGGGAGCGTGATTTTTGGCCTGGCTGTAGCGAACACTCTAAAGTGTCAGTTTTTACATTTTTGCCAGAAACGTCAAGAGTATTAATGTGCAGGGACTGTACATGACTTTGACATCATTGTTTGATTAAATGTGAATTACACTGAAATTACAATATCGAGCGCACTCTTCTGACGTATTGATGAATTACCGTTGACAAAATTCAAAGTTAGATATTTCTTTTAAAAAATTGCAAGTCAGTCAGCACTACTCAGCTTTGAAACTGGATACGGTTGTGTTCACGTTTGCTAAAAATGTCATAACTTAATTCGTTTTGTTGAAGTAACGTGAAACACGTTCACAAGTAAGGTAGTACATACTTTGTACCATATAAGCAGAGGCGGCTCGTGATGATGTATCAAGGTGTTCACAACAGTTTGCCAAGTTTCTTACACTTGTAAAGGACCGCCCACTTCATGAGTTCGTGTTTGATGTGTTAAAAACTTGACGTGTAAGGTTTGTGAAGAATGAACGTGAAAGCATGAAGTCTTGTGTCCTCTCTAAGTGTATGAAACTTGGCAAACTGTTGTGAACACCTTGATACGTCATCACGAGCCGCCTCTGCATATAAGTTATAATTAAATCACTGTGATATGAAATTAAATGCAGACACTCCTTAAAACGGATTTTTGTAGTAAAAGTCANGGAAAGATGAGTCCATACCTGAGAGTTTAGTCTCGTCATGCCTCGCCGCCCACCGCCAGCTGCAGACAAGAAGACTAAGTGGATGGCCGAATTAAAGCTCCCCAAGTCTAAAATCTTTAAATTTCAGTTTTTGATCTGACGTAAATAATAGCGTCACCATATCAATCCTCTTGAGATTTTAGTTAGTTATGATGAAATAATGACATCCCTACGTCAATTCTAACTGCGTGTGCTGAAGTCAATAATGTTTGTTTATTTTTACTCTCGGAAAAATAAATAAACATTAATAACTTCAGTACCCTACATACAGTTAGAATTGACGCTAAACCTAACTAAAATTTTATGAGGATTAATACGGTGACGCTATTATTTACGTCAGATCAAAAACAGAATTTTGAAGATTTTGTACATGGAGCTTTAATTCGGTCATTCACTTAATTCTCTTATCTGCAACTGGCGGTGGGCGGCGAGGCGTGACAAGTTCGAGGTTTGGGTTGACCGCTAAACTATAAGGTTTGCCTGACTTTGACTTTTTATAGCAATGACGGGATTCCGTTTTTTATTACAACAGACTTGGCTTCATTGATTAAACTGTATCTAATATTGTGCTATCGGGCTTGCGAAGATGATTTTATTTTATTTGAACTAACCTAATAAATACAAGGCTGAAATCGTGACTTCATAGTAAAACACTTCCTGGTAAATCCAGAGCGAACGTAACTTCTGCGCATGCGCAAAACCCGCGATGAAGTGGTGATTTAAATTTTATTTTCTTTGATGAGGCTTTAATAATCACCTTACCTAACCTAACCTAACCGAACTAACTAAAAAATCAAGTTTTTGCATTTAGTTTTGTTTTATTTCGGTCCACAATCGTCCATTATAACTAAATTAATTTTCACTTAAGCTCTGGAGTTAACGAATCCTCAGTAAAACTCGTAGACCTAAGTGTCTAACCCAATGATCACAATCAAGGCAAAGTGCAATGATGATAATGATGTTTTTAGATAATTGGCCTTTTTATAATTAACATTCAAGTGATACAGGAAAGATGATTTAAATATGTAAAACCAAACTTTAACTGGGAATTGAATCTATGTTAATTTGGCCTAGAACAGTGGCGTGATGTGACTGGTTTTTTTTTTTAGTTTGCTCCCTATAAATGTTGCTAATTGTAAGATGATATTATATAGTTACAATAACTTTTTTTTAATATGTAGTGCTTAAATCTCATTAAAACATCACCTTGGTAAAAGTGATTGCTTGTCTGAAAAATTGTACACGCCTCACCACAGATCTAGGGTATTATATGCAAAGAACTAGACCAAGCAAACCGGGTAAAATATATGCTATATACTTATGTTGTATTGCCTACATTTGCAAAACAAAAATATAGCCTATATAATAAACAGATTTCAATGCGATTACTTCGTTGACACTGGACTCGCGTGCCACTAACGTGGATCTATTAGAAAACATACGAGTAAGTGTAGCCTATATGGGTTTTGTGACGAATCAGTCATGGGTTTCTATTGAGCTTTTAATCTAATCAAGTATTTAAACCACTTATCTGCCATTCTATTCGCATGTTTAGTAAACATGTCAATTTTTAGGAAGCAAATGTATTACATGTTTTAAATTGTCTGTATGTTATCCTATTATACAAATAGCCTAAAGCAATTAAATACATTCTGTAAAAAAAAAGTACCCGGAATTTGTCCATGAAAAGTCCCACGATTAAGGTATCGAGAAAATTGTTTGTGTGTAAGTTGGCAGTACTGTACCTAATTACCACGCAGAGTTTGAGTGCCATCTGTCAATCAGTTTTTTCACAGCAGCTTTTATGTTAGTCGTGCTCAAGAGTGTTCTGCGATTTTCATAATGGATGAATTTATCGAGCAAAGAATGTGTATTGTGAAAGAAATTTCTTGTGCTAAATCGTTGACAACATTTTGACTGATGTTTTGGGTATGACTTGTTATGAAAGAGCTGAATTTCTTGCAAAAAGCACATCGAAAGCTTGTTGCTGAAGATCTGATTTCGCGAGCATCTAGTGACTCAACCTTCATGAAACGCATCATAACTGGTGATGAGACATGACTTGACGAGTATGACATGCAAACAAGTCAACAATCTTCGGAATACAGTACCAGCATCGATTCTGTCATATCCAAACGAAGCGTAACGCGAAATTTCGTTTCGCTTAAAACGCAAATTTTTTTTCCCTTACCAAGCTACGAAAAATTAAATTCGCTATTGGCCCAATCCATCTCCAGACAGGCAGAGGGGTGGGAATTATTGTCTCTGATTTTCCTGAAATTTTAATATGTGAAACTGTGAGAGAATCTGAGAAATACGCATTTCTTCTTTTTTTTTTAATTTTCACTCTAGATGTAGCAGTTCAAAGTTGCCTGTGCGAAAGCCATTTTGGAACTGTCA
>KZ869905.1:17122-27896 GCA_003456935.1 Machilis hrabei | reverse complement strand
TAAACGAAAGGTTGCAGGTTCGAATCCAATGCGGGTGATGAAGTGTTTATTTGTATTTTCACAAATTGCAAAAGTACACTTTTGGTTAAAAACAAAGAATCATATTAGTGATTTGTCATCTATTATCATGTCATGTAGTGTAAGGAAAGTGCATTTCTACGTAAAAAAGAGCTACAACAAGTCGTAAGTGTTAGAATAAATGGCAACCCCAGATACTGGCATCTTAACCCTTACAACTATTGTCAAACAACTGCTTTCTGCAACCAGTGAGTGAGTTGAGTGACTGGTTTCTCATTCTGCTCTTGTGACATCGAAGACCTAACGGAGACGCCATCAGTCTCACACTGACACATAAGGATAACTAACCCACCAGTTTCGCCACTCATCCGACACATAGCCGGTGGTGAGTTCTTTAACAACGAACACCTACTTATCGATGGGCTCAACTTTTAGAGTTTCTCCGNAAGGCGCCTACGATAATGCTTTAATGTGTTGTGCTTCAGTAATCAGTACTTTGCCTAATTACTCATGCCACCACCATGTTCATATATGGATATATCAATGAATGTTTTGTCGATACAATTGCATCACAGTGACTCTTAAAAACTAATACATAAATAAATAACAAATAATAAAGATAACAGTAAAGCGACAATCACCAGGTCACCTTTGTTTCGCAACATAATGCAAATATTGGTGTTCCACCGGAAGAAAACAAATCACTAATATGATTCTTTGTTTTTAACCACAAGTGTACTTTTGCAATTTGTGAAAAAAAATAGTCACCGCCCACACTAGATTCGAACCAACAACCTTCCGTTTTGAGAACCAGCGTCTTACTGATTGTGCTACGCAACTCTCGTTGTATACTTGTGATTTAGAGGTGGTGTGTAAATACTAAGCTCTTTTGTTTATATGCAAATAACGACAAAATTACTGGTCATTCAAGCAAATATACCCTACCACTGCATTCAGCATATCTTTCTGCACAAAACTACTAATTTCATTTTCAAAAACTCGTACAACACTTGAATACGTTCCATTGTTAGTTGCCTAGTTACAGCACATGCCATAGAAATATAGGAATTGGGATTGAGAAGAGTAGGCCCATAATTTACATGCAAAGTGTTCTGATGATCTGTTTAAATGTGTGCGTAAAATGTACAGCACACGTAAATTTATAACATTTCTTTTGAGAGAGGACATTTTTAAACACTTGTGGGTTAGCTAATTTAACGGCTAACTTCACAAAAGAACGCCACTAAGATTTGTCTGTCGTCTCGACTTTCAGTGTATTTTTCCGTTTGGCCAATAACTATTAAACTTCATTATAATCCCAATAAAGTCATCATCAGCTTCTAAACTGAATCTGTTCTATTCTTGCATTTATAGCCACATCATATATTTTTTTATACTGATGGGCAAAGTTTATATTTTATTATTATATACTGTTAAGGTACAGTACCAGCATTGATTCTGTCATATCCAAACGAAGCGTAGCGCGAAATTTCGTTTCGCTTAAAACGCAAATTTTTGTTCACTTTCACTTACCAAGCTACGAAAAATTAAATTCGCTACGTCTTTCAGGCGTCAACATTTGAATCGAGCCAGAGATGCTAGTTCAGTCTGTTGAAAGAGTTGATGAATCATGAAACGACTGTAACATGAACACAAAGGGATTTTTGGTATACGTTTATAGGGCTTTCCTATTAATTTTATGTCATGAAGTGTGTCCCCACATTTTACGAAACATCCTGTATATATCGCAGTTGAAAAGGCAGGGATAGACGTGTTGAGTAGGCATGTGTACAAGCAGAGCCTGACCACTGCAGTGAACCTACAGTAGTAACTCTCATTACAACAGTGACTGCCAACGAGACAGCGCCAAATAGTCAGAAAATTGTAAGAAAATAAGATTTCAGATACTTTAGAGAAATTTAGTTTGTGATGTTTCTAATCAGAGTAGATCTATATTTTACGTGTATTTCTTTGTAGAGGCTTTAATATTATAGTAATGTCAATAACTTTGACACAGAAACACTTACGTACTTGTTCCGAGCTTAAGCATAGAGTAGCAATAGGTATTATGTAGAGTGTATGTTAGCCATTATTTTAAATTGAAAGCACCCAGCAAGGAACTATCAAGTGGTGTAAATACATCTTTCCAAATCATTTACACTATACTTTGGATACAAATTATTTCAATATTTCTAAATTTTTAGAAGTAATTTTTTATTTTTAAAGACAACGTCTTAAAATAAACATGCATAAATGGCCCTGAAGAGACTCACTAAGCGTTAAGAAAGTTTCTACAGCAAATGGTGCGTCCAAAAATACAACATTTCGCTTATTTTCCTTTCTTTAGTTTGACTTTGTAAAGAACTGAAAATGAAAATGAAAACAAAAACAGCTGTTCGATAGCTATCTCAAATGAAGTCAAGTGAATACAAAGCAAAGATAATTTACGCCGAAATATTTGGTTTCATTCCTGTTTTGAGATAACTCGAGCGCAAATTCGAAATGCCGAAGCATTCCTCCACGAACGCCTTTAGATATTTGTTCAAACAAGAATCTAAATTTAATCGTAATTAATGAGCTTCAGATCGAACTACTCGTACAAAGTGAGGTGTAGTTGAGAGAAAAATAAATATTGTGAAATTATGACTTCACTGCTACATGAAGTTCTGAATTAATGAGTCGTAACGGTGTATAACTTTAAACGTTGCCATTTTGTAAACTTTTTCTTTTCCAACACTTGGTATCTGGTGTAACAGAGTTCTGATACTTCTTAGGTAAATGTACGAGTAATTTCCGGTACATACCCCGTACCCCAACTCTATGTTTGACGTATTCCCCTGGGAGGTACATAGTCCCTAGGGATAATGTACCCCTCGGTACACAGGCCATAGGGTTTGTGTACAGTTATCCTAGATACATTGTACCCCTCTAAGGAGGTACANAAGCCCAAGGATTGATAAA
Source organism: Machilis hrabei (assembly GCA_003456935.1). NCBI lineage: Eukaryota > Metazoa > Arthropoda > Insecta > Archaeognatha > Machilidae > Machilis > Machilis hrabei. Next base: position 24,917 of record KZ869905.1, on the reverse strand, counting down.
CCCCCGTTGAAAANGGCACAATAACCCTAGGTATAGTACACTTCCCGGAACAGTGTCTCTAATAACTGCGGGTACATTTAACCGGGGGTATTGGAGCTGTTACACCGGCACGTAACATGGGGGATGTTCGAAAAGTAATGCATCCCAATAAAAATAATAAATATTAATATACTGTCATCGTTATTGATACATTTCTCGAAGGTGCGTCGACATGTTTACCTTCGCTGTCAACTGCTTTTTACTGTGTTGGAACAGTTGTTTGTATGCTACTGCTGAAACTCGGAATAAGCATTGTTTACGNAACGTTTTCGCCTCTGCTGCAAAGGANTCATCGTCCTCGAACTTTGTGACACGAAGGTCGTTATTCAGCTTCCCNAAAATATTGGACGGCAATCAGTGGGTAACAAATCAGAAATGTTTGGTGGTTATGTCAACGCGTTCAACCGCAATTTGGTCATGGTCTCAACGGTTTGGAGAATGCCCAATACCCACAGAAGATCCTGCTGTGAGTTCGACAGCATCAACCCCATTGATTGTGGATATTTACCACAGCCTCATTCCCATACTCCAAGAACGCAGTTACTACACTTTGCTTATGACGGATGTCAAGGATAACCACCATATGTAAAAGGGTGGCACTTAATGGAACCAAGTACGAATACGAACTTGAATAACGTACTTATAAGCACAGCTGTGTAATATAAACCTAGGTCTATAATGTTGNTGTGGTATANGACTATGTATTTATAAACCAGGGTAAGATCGTTTAATTGTAGCTTTGGAATCTTCAGTGTTTGCTGAAAATTTATTGTGTAGCCTAAACTTTGTCTATAAACATCTAAATCTGAAACCAGCTAACTACGGTGTTGCAGTTGGCTAGTTAATCAACTTTCACACCAAAATCCATCTGTTTGATTTCCACGCAATACTGGATGTNGTAAATGTCCTTCACTTAAAGGTTCGTTCATCTCCATTAGCCAATATAAGAACTGCCCATTTTCGTAATATGAAACAAAAAGGTGTCGGTTCGACAAAAAATAGTTCATCATCATTTAAACACATGATTAATTTGCATTTTCCCCCACATTTATCGGGGTTACTTAAAATGTTCGATGTCAACACAAACATATTGGAAAAAATAGTCTATATATGGACACATGAGCTACGAAGAAGAAAGAAAATATTAGGAGATCGGCTTTTAGCCCTGACGTAAGATGTGGTACTTTGGTGACTTACAGGACTGCACATACTAACNACAAGGGTACAAAACAAAACCCGACCGCAACTGCTAATTCGGAATCAATGATNCCATTCAAAAATCTTGCTTTTATGAAACGTCGTACACAAATTTCATAAGATTCATGTCTTATTTGTCCTGGCGTTTTGGGTGTATGCAAGGCTGTAATAGATTGTGCAGACTGAGGCAATGAATGGCCGAGTGAGCAAGTTAGCCTCCTTGTGAATATTTATTCAGTTAACTACAAATGTAAAACCTTGAATCGCACAAACAACTCGGGTTAACTTCATTTAATTCGGGCTGAGTTGGGTTTGGATTGTGTATTAACCTACCAGTAAGATACTAACGTAAATACTACACCTTAGAACAAAATCCTCCGACTTAGTACCACTGCGCCTTCTGCCATGTTTGCTTGACCATCTACTCGTCGTAAATTACTTATGAGTTTATTCATACAGTAGATGTCAGAGTCTTGCATTATTCGCTGCGAGGCATTCGCTGTAGATGTACAAGAATTGTATTTGTGAGGGTAAACATCTAATAAACACGAAAGCATTTTCTTTACCGTTTTCAACTTCGTTGTGACAGATAAATAGGTACATGAAGAGATTCTTCTATAATAATGTAAACATGCTGTTTATTAATTCACAAAAGACTTTACTGAATATTAACCTTACATCTGAAAACATAAATCTAAATTATAAAAATTCTTGAGGATGTATATCGGTAGGTATGTATGTAGCGTTATATGCATAAAACCTTTCGACAGCGAGTTTTCGAAAACTGTTTGTCGTAGAAGGTTTATTTACATACCCAAAGTTTGCAAATGTTGAGTAAATCAAGCCATTTTTCTAATGATTTATTTCATGCCACGGGTTCGAATCGAGAAGCTGTTATTCGAAAACCTTTCGNCAACGAGTTCTCAAAAACTTGTCGTTGTAGAAGGTTCATTTTTGCACCAAAACTTTGCAAATGTTAAGTGGATCAAGTCATTTTTTTTCAATTTTGTATTTGTAGTCACGGGTTCGAATCTAGACGCTTTAATTCGAAGTATGCACAAAATGTTTCGNCAGCGAGTTTTCAAAAACTGTGTGTCGTAAATAGTTAATTTTTGCAAATATTAAGCAGATCAAGCCATTTATATATTTTTTATTTTAGGTCATATGTTCGAATCCATTTGCCTTAATTCAATAATCGGCAAGAGTGATATCTCGGGAAGTAAAAGTCGCAGACGGTTGGTTTTTACACCAAATGTTTTCAAATTGAAAGTAGTAAGAGTGAGTGTTACATTTAAAATCGAATCTAGGGGAATTAATTCCATTTAGAAGCTGGTAAAATAGCTTACAGAAAAATTAGCAAAATCTCAGAACAAATTAGTCATAACTGGTTATTTTTCCGCAAAACTGCAAACGTGGAGTACATCATTTCTCAATTACTAACCTAAATCCTTTATTCACAGGTTCGAATCCAGAGGCTTTTATTCGTATTTTTGGCAAGAGCGATATCTCTGAAAGTAAAAGTTGTAGAGGGTTGAATTTTTCACCAAATNTTTTCAAATTTAGAGTAGTATTATTGAGTGTCACGGTTAAAATCTGATTTTCATTGGTTCGAATTCAGGGTAACTTAATCGAATTAAAAGCAGTTGAAATAGCTCACAGAAAATTCATTAAAATGTATTTGTCGTAAATATTATTAAAAAAAGAATGCAGTTGATGAGTATATATGATTTTTCGATTACTGACATAAATCCTGGATTCACGGGTTCGAATCCATACGATTTTATTCAAATAATCGTCAAGAGCGATATCTCGGGAAGTAAAAGTAGTAGAGGGTTAATTTTTCACCAAATGTTTTCAAATTTAGAGTAGTATTATTGAGTGTCACGGTTAAAATCTGTTTTTTATTGGTTCGAATCTAGGAGAGCTTATTCGAATTAAAAGCTGGTAAAATAGCTCACACAAAATACATTAAAATGTATTTTTCGTATATGATTTTTTAACAAAAGAATGCAAATGATGAGTACATGATTTCTCAATTACTGACCTAAATCATATATTCACGGGTTCGGATCCAAACTATTTAATTCGATTTACCGGCAAGAGCGATATCTCTGGAAGTAAAAGTCGTAGGGAGTTGATTTTTTCACCAAATGTTTTCTAATTTAAAGTAGTAAGAGTGAGTGTTACATTTAAAATCTGATGTTCATGGGTTCGAATCTAGGGGAATTAATTCCATATAGAAGCTGCTAAAATAGCACACAGAAATTTTTAGCAAAATCTCAGAACAAATTAGTCATAANTGCAACAACAACTGCAAAATTTGAGTACATCATTTGTCAATTACTAACCTAAATCCTTTATTCACTGGTTCGAATCCAGGGGCTTTTATTCGTATTATTGGCAAGAGCGATATCTGGGAAAGTAAAAGTCGTAGAGGGTTGATTTTTTTCACCAAAAGTTTTAAATATAAACACTATCATACTACTCTAAATTTTCAATCTGATTAAAATAGGTTCAAATCCAGAGTAACTTATTTAAATTAAAAGCAGGTTAAATAGCTCACAGAAAATGCATTAAAATGTATTTGTCGTAAATATTATTAAAAAAATGCATTTGATGAGTATATGATTTCTCAATTACTGATATAAATCCTGGATTCATGGGTTCGAATCCATAGGCTTTTATTCAAATAATCGTCATGAGCGATACCTCTGGAAGTAAAAGTCGTAGAGGATTGATTTTTTTCACCAAATGTTTTTTTTTTAATTTAGAGTAGTGCGATTGATTGTCAAAATTTATATCTGATGTCCATGGGTTCGAATTGAGGGGAACGTATTAAATGATGTTCATACAATAAGTAATGGTTTTAAGCCATAGTTATTGTAATACAACAGCACGGGTTCGAATTCAGATACTTCAAAGTGTTTAATTCGCAAAGGTTATGTCAAAAAAGTTTCAAAATTACTATTATTTACGTATATATTCACATTTGTTATTCGTGTGTGAGATAAAAAGTTGAAATTTCAACGGGCAGTGTACTAGTGTAAGATAAAAACTTGAATATTTTGTTCGTATAAAGGGTGTTCGAAAAGTTCCGTTATTCCCATAGAAATCAGCTTAAAATGCAGTTTTATCTTAAATACAAGATTTGATGTATTGGAAGTAAGTAATACCAATATATATAACGTTTAGTACTTGTCTAATATTTCAATAAAAAAAATATATTGACTTTAGGGAGGAAAGTGAACAGGACTTTTTGCATCTACAAACTTATTATTTTGTTATGAAATAATCTTATTTTGCCTGATCAGTGAGTAACTGTATAGGACTCTAAGATGAAAAAAGCTAGAGCAGTTTTTTAAAGTTTATATTAAAATGCGAGACTTTGGTATCAGTATTTCTTAGGCCCTAACTAAGCTTTAAATTACGTTTAACAAAACACAATATGCTTATAATCACACTTTAGTGTGTTAATTGGTATTAGCAAATATATTTATCAGGAAGTGAAGAATGAATACCTGCTTTTCCACGCCAGTCATAATTGCACACATGCCAAACACTACAGTAGTGAAATACTGGTCACAGTAACATAATTCACTACTGTGTCAATTAAAAATAGCAAAAAGGCGAAACTACATCGTTGGGCTCACTCGAATGTAGTCAGGGTATTTTGCGTTAATTAAACAAAAGTTTAATTGTTCTTTTTCAAATAGAGTAAAACATCATTACTGTTAATATTCATAATATTTAGTAACAATATCCTTACAAATTGCCTGTGACTAATGTTGTACAACGTGCTACATGAATGTTGATTTCAGAGTAAGACTCTGCGACTAGCTTTGGTGCTTTTAAATATGCTTTACTAATTATTTTTATAATGTATTTCCCAATCCCGGGGCTAACGTCTTGCACTGAGTATAAAGTGTTATCCTAAAATTATGCTGTGAAGTACGCCAATTCCATGTAAAATCAAACGTTTTCGTCAGGGAGAGAGGTTAAAAGTGGGGTCCCATCGAATTAGTGTTTGGTGTGAAACCAGTATTGGTTATAAGTCGAAAACACTACATACAGTACCAGCATAGATTCTGTCATATCCAAACGAAGCGTAGCACGAAATTTCGTTTCGCTTAAAACGCAAATTTTCGTTCACTTACCAAGCTACGAAAAATTAAATTCGCTATTACGTCTTTCAGGCTTCGCCTGAAAGACGTAGCGAATTTAATTTCTCGTAGCTTGGTAAGTGAACGAAAATTTGCGTTTTAAGCGAAACGAAATTTCGCGCTACGCTTCATTTGGATATAACAGAATCGATGCTGGTACTGTACTCTTGAAGCGTCATTACTACGTGGAAGGGGACTCCATGTATGTAATTATCATAAATGTGTGGCCACAGTTCAGATTAGGTATTTTAGTAATTTATGATTAACTGGAATAATACATTTACCGTTTTACATGACACTGAGTACACTATCGCTACACTGTGTGAAGCACACAGTGTTGACTGCACACAGTGTTGACAGTGATCGCTGATCATCGGTATGTAATCGTCTTTGTTACGAAAATTATATAAAATATTAAAAAATGTTGACACCCAAAATTCCAAATTAGAAAATAAATAATTTATGTTGGCTCAAATTATACCCAGACAAACACGAAACCATTTGTTGCANTCGTAGGTTCTTGCCAACTTCACTTGCTGGATCATCAAACAAAACTCTNCTGTCTTGGAGTGTTGAATAGTGCATGTGAGTGCATGCAAAGAGATTGGATGAAAGATGCGAGAGACATTGAGAGAGTTGGGTTAAGAGGAGGGAGAGAGTCTGGAAGAGAGCAGGAGCGTGTGCGACAGTTATCAAGGGACCAAAAGAGTGGCGTCCGTGCGAACGCGCGATCTTATCAGCTACCTTGCGCTAAGCAATCACCCAGCCTCGGCATCTGTGGCCCGTATAAATTTTTCGTAAGTGTTTTGCCCCAGAGTCATTTCCTTGCTTAATGTTGTTGAAAGTATGCAATATTCATTTTATACCTGCCGTGGTCAAATCCCCGGGCGTCTCATAATCGCCTTGCCGCTGCCAGAAAAGCGAAGCCATTTAGCCACCCAATGACTCTCCATAGTCTACCGGGTGTTGAGGACCGAGGCTCTCCATTTCATCATCTCAACACCGCTCGGTTTAGCTTGTTAAACAGAAGCACGATATGTTCAGAATTCAGACACCATATGTCCATGCTATNGATAATCAATAGTTACAGCTAAAGTTTATGGTTATTGTTTAAATGATTCCAGTGGCTAATAATGTCTTCAGATCATTTAATGTCTGTCGACTTTTGACATACGCATGAAAATACCGTTGAAGCAACTCAGTCATTCTTGGCTAGAACATCCAATTTATTTGACCGTGGAAACTGAATCCCCCAAATGTATTGGTTATATATATCTCTTAAAAAATAGTTCTTATGTAGTCTACATGAAACCAAGTTAAACCTAGTCAACGAGTGTGTATTCATTACGTGTGATTCTCACGTTAAAATAGTTTGAGCGACTTCGAAGATGCGAGCAGCCACCTTGTCTAAGTATACGATTTTATAGTTTTACAATTTTGAACACACTTTTATTACAAAAGGAACATCTTCCCGTAGTAATATCGAACATATCATCGGCTGAATATAACCCTGTTGTTTCGTAACCTTCTGACGATGCCACTTAAATTTACATTTTCGCATTAGGCCTTTGAAACGATATTCTCTGAAGAATTAAATTGTCTAGTTTTGTGTTCTACCAAGAAAACTAGATGCTACCGCACTCTCTCTTTCATATGAACTCGGTATTTTGATAGTAGCTATGTTCACCCGAGTTNTTTACACTTTTGACAACCGAACGGACATTACGATGTTGGCACATTTCNGCGGAGTTNTTGTACATATTTCGGCTTGAATATCTGACTATAATGTATATTCTGAGTGTTTTCAAAGTAAAATTGGGTTGTAACGAGTTATTTACAATTAATAAGATGAAACATAACAAACATTTTGTCATATTTAATATCTGTAAACTAGTTTCTTTATTTCACTTTTTTATTTTAGTGTTTACTTGAAGATGTGTTTTTCAATTTTAAATANAATTAGGTACNGATGCAAATCGTTTGCCATTGCTCTTTTCATGTTCTTACTACTACAGAAGGAGGCCTATAAAACCATCAAAAGCAACAATCACACGTTGCCCTCTTCACTCATTCCGAAATCGCTCAAACTGCTTTAACTACATTGTCGGGAAAGAGATTAAAAACTTTAGGTTTACTCAGTGTTACATCGATATCTGCTGCATGTTGTGCTGATGTCCGCTGCATGTTATGCTGATGTCCGCTGCATGTTATGCTGATGTCCGCTGCATGTTATGCTGATGTCCGCTGCATATTATGCTCATGTCCGCTGGCTGTAATGCTGTTGTCCGCTGGCTGTAATGCTGTTGTCCGCTGGCTGTAATGCTGATGTCCGCTGGCTGTAATGCTGATGTCCGCTGGCTGTAATGCTGATGTCCGCTGGCTGTAATGCTGATGTCCGC
>KZ869904.1:28329-46571 GCA_003456935.1 Machilis hrabei | reverse complement strand
TATATATTCGTGTACTTCCCTACTTTAAGAATTAATGTAAAGACTTGGGTATAAATATACATAAGTTTTACTTGGAAGAATAACCATCACTCTAGCTACCTCGATTCCAAAACATTTTTTTCTCAACTCACTGCCTCTGTTGCTTTCTCCACCGTACCACATTTAAATTTACAAGCTCTCAGAACATGAAATACCAGTGTGCTTTGAAATGGTATTGATGGTCATAAAAGTTTGAAACAAAATATATTAGGTAATGAAGTACATGAACAGCATAAAATTGGATAAAGACTTCAGTGCAGAATTGAAATATCTCTTCGATTTACTATTTCTCAGCCGTATAAATACGATTCTAATTGCTATCGCAAAAAAACTGTATGCACAGCGTTATGTGAAGACAAATGGAGAACATTGTTTCATGCAAAAGTTTTTAGTGTGTCGAGTAGATGCTATAGGTATGCAGAAACGAGTAGCTTCTCTGTTGGTCCGAGTGATATCTAAATATNTGATTATTATTGTTATTTATTTATTTAGAACGAACAGACTGGTTATCCCAAATATAGGTTCAATCTTTACAAATTTTCGCTTTTAAAATATAAACAATTTTTTGTTTATATTTTAAAAGCAAAAATAACTAGGAAAGTTCGCATTAACATACTATTTTAAATACCATTCTGATAAACATATATTATCAGCACTGTTGTTTTCACGTTTATAAATCAGCAACCAGAAGAATTGAGCTATCTTCCAAAAGTCAAATTTCTTATGAAAATCTTGAAAGAAGGAAAGTCAAGGAGATAAATAATGGGAAATCGCCTCTATTCCTAGCGAACGGTAGTTGCAGAACGAGTGCTTGTCGCGTCAATAGAGAAGTAGTTACTGACAACAATATGTGAACTTTGGGAGAACACTGATAACGAATCTGTACATGACACAACATAAATCATTTTCACACACACAAAATATTAAAAATAACACCCAGATGTACGCGCAAAATTTGCGTCAAGGAAACAACTTAAAAGTCCAAGGCTAAAGTTCAACAAATTTACGTTGTAAAGCATAATTGAGATAATCCTGACACACTTATCTTGATGAGTACGAGATGGTAAAATTGAATATTGCAATGGCCCACCCTCGGCACGCAACGAGCGTGTTGCCACCAGAAAAAAAACTTAGACAGACTTGAAAAGATAAAAAAATTGCAGAAAAAAAATAAAAATAATAACCGTTGTTGTCAGTGAAGCTGGACAACCACGGCTATCCAGTGTTTATGACTGACTTGGCTGTCTAAGGCCTCGGCTAGCCTAAGTCTGCGTAGGCCGTGGGTCGATGAAACCAAACGTGCTTCGAACAAGCCAGTAATAAACACAGACACAAAAAAATATAACTTCCGGCGAACATCCAAACGCCCCATTACTAATTCAGAAACACTATGTACAAGTATGTACATTGATCAAACATAAATTCAGCTACAAGTAGCCACAAATGGGAAAATGGCAAGACAAAATAGGTTCACTGAGTAACACAAAAAGTCAGAAGGTTCACCTGTATGATTTTATTTATTTTGAGCAGATATTTGCACACACANAAAACTTTACGGGTGCGCTAGGCTTGCACCATACGGCATTCATGAACAAATATAACTGCCACTTTAATTTCACAATAAGTTCATCTCGCAAATNGCAATTGAAGTACTGGTCACGGTGTAATAATAACACCGAAGCTGATGTCACTAGCTCGGTTCACGAAGCAGGAACCCATATAAATTAGCGACTACCTGTTTTCATGGTCGTAGCTATCCACGCAGCGTACATGCACAACAACAACAAACGCCGCTAGCCGAGATGATTGATGTCCCGGTATATCACGACGTGACGTGATGATAGGCCATAGAAACGTCCGGATACTTCCTCCACTAAAAAGGTGAAACCAATTGTTTAATAACTTGTCCAGATAAGCACTCACATAATGGCCCATTTAAAGTTTATTCTGGTGACATGCAAGATCTGGCTCAATTAATTTAAAAAATCATGTCCCAGTCAATCATTAAAGCAAGGGCCTTATACATTAGAAATGATCATCACTACCAAGGTATAATTTACCACTGCACATATTGAGCCAACTACCATTCAAGACTGCAACAGTAGAGGTTCAATCTAATTTACGTCCGCGCGTACTACGTAAATTAGCGGTACTAATCTTCCACTTGATCGCAGTACTAATGCCAGAATCAAGGATATATCAAGATAATTAGCATAGTTAAAAGCAGAACCATAAGATCGATTCATTACTCTTTATTTATTTAAATGGCAAAAATTACAACGTTCATTTACTTGTCAACGCTTAGAAAATACTGACGTAATGCAATTAAGACTGTAATTACTATGCAAAAACGCGTCCCCACAAGATCACTGGCATTCACTACTGTACGCAGCACAACAGCACTCAAATGTCACAGACCTTTAAATTCATGAATGAACTGGTATTACTGACCAACATGCTTTGTGGTCGCATTCAAAATCACAAGAAATTTCCACTGAACTCCGTAACTGACAGTACTAAATATCAAATATCACTTCATTACACGTGAGGACAAAAGGTAGCCTCCCAAACTACCAACGAACATCGCGATCCCAACGATTCATAAAAATAGCGTGACTTTGCAAAAGAAACCAAAATCACGGAACGCGTGGTATCAACACGTAAAATGACTAGAAGAATGAATAGCTGATATCAACAGTATAATAACCAGAAGAATGAATAACTGGTATNAACACGTAAAACAACCAGAAGAAAGAATAACTGGTATCAACACGTAGAACCAGAAGAAAGAATAACTGATATCAACAGTATTAACACTGTCATAGCAATTCACGGTAACACCACATATCTTAGTTACAGAATTAAAGTAACGTGAACTTACCAAAGGATCGGACGTTTTTCGTGCTTGGAAGTAACGACACAACCCTCAGGTACTCCTTATAAAGCTTATAGCAAATGCAAAATTCACAACGCTACTAGCGGTCACCCTGACAACTAGCTTGCCACAAGGAGTGCTCTNCCCTGTAAATCAGCAACCCACTCGACTGAAACAATATCACACAGGTGAAACAATTTACCTATTCCGAAAACACAACATTCACTAAACAACACAGATTGCGACCATATAAAACGAAACAACTACCACAATACACGTAATAATCTGAACCATAATAGAATAAATTTAACAAAAGAAAAAGAAGAATTATTTCCATAAAGAAAAAGAAAAAATGATCCCTTCTGATAAAATGACTTCAAAAAAAAAAAAAATGACGCTTTCTGATAAAATGACTTCGAACAAAAAACAAGAATGACGCCTTTGTGGAGGAATTTTAAAAAAGAAAAATAACAAAATAAGATTTCCATGTAACGGCCGAAAGGTCCGTTACAATATTTGCAAGGAAGATGAATTCNCTTCGGATACTTCTTTCTTCTACTGCCCAATCTTTCCTAGCAACCCAATTTATCTGTTCAACTTAACCAGTTTAAAGAATCCCCATACTCCTTCCCTGAAATACAGACGAACAGAGTGGAGGGTTTCAGACTGCATGACGACGTTTGGTCCTCGCTGAAACGTTAGGATAACTTTTCAATCTCTGACCCAGTCGATCAAAAACAGTGCACCCATTCTTCTTCCGTGGTAACGTCGCTCACTGGAAGTATTCCCCAAACGTTCTCGAGGAACTGCCAAGAGGTCACGTAGGAGCCGACAGGTAGTACTGACGAACCATATATCTTATTCCCGAAAACCGGTGGGCAGCTCGACCAAATTCCATCTGCTCAGTCAACCCAAGGTAGAGGTCAGTGGATACACCCTTTAGAGGAGGTCCAGTCGCTTCTGTGGGAACACCAATTGTGTTACTTTTAGTGAACACAGTGTTTACTGTAAAACAATATAACAGAAAAAGTGACAGAGAACTGTTAACATCTACATCATACCCTGCAATCAACCCATAAGGTACTTGGCAGGGGGTGCACGAGGCACCAGAATTTATTATTCACGTTCTAAACGGTTCCAATCTCGAATCGATCTCGGAAAGAATTACCAAAAATATGCATTAGATTTACAGCTGATTTCCCTTAACTTATCTTCACGACCGTGCCTACAAATAACGCTAAATAAATTATAACCATATCCACATGAACTAGCTTCACAAATTACGATGATTTCTAAACAACGTTTCTCCAATATAAATTGTGGAAAATCCAAAACTGGGAACTCCACCATGGCTAACCTCAATTACTCACTATAGAAAAAGCCATACCAAAGTAGCAATCATGACCATAAGACTTACTATAGATAGACTACTTATAGCAAATACAGAGCATAACGGATACACACACCATGTGCGATCGACTGGCCCTTAACCTAGTTTAAACAGCGGTTTCTATACCCATCTTATCTATAAATATGAACATAGTACTTGACTAGTTTGCTCGCGTCTGTCGAAAAGGTTGCGTAGAGAACAGGCGAAAAACCGAAAAGGAATATAGACGAAATCGACGAGGAAAAATCAAATAAAGAACGAAGAGAAATTCATTAACTCTTCGTAGTCTTCGTTTTGCCCAGAGAATGTTGTTTCAATGTCCACAGTACGTTAAGTAAATTGCATATAACACATGGTGCTTCCAATTATCCAATACTGTAGTTGTGTTTGGGACCCGTATGAGGTGGGTTTGCAAAATCTTCTTCAGTCAGTTCAGCGTAAAGCGGCTAGATTTATATTGGGTCGCTATGGTAGGACAAATAGCGTAACGGAGATGTTTCGCGATCTTGGCTGGGAATCTCTTGATGTGAAGCGTGAAAAAAGCAGAGTTAAGAGACTGGAGCAACTAAACTCCATTCAGTCACAGTTAAATGTAAGCAAGGTTTTAAAACCTGCTCCTTATATTGGTAAGCGCTATCATGAAGATAAGTTAAGGGAAATCAGCTGTAAATCTAATGCGTATTTTTTGACATTCTTTCCGAGGTCGATTCGAGATTGGAACCGTTTAGGACGTGAATAATAAATTCAGGTTCCTCGAGCACCCCCTGCCAAGTATCTTATGCGTTGATTGCAGGGTATGATGTAGATGTAGAAAATTGAAAACTGAAGCTTACAGAACCTTCCCACCTTTAGACGCGACCTACCAAAGGTAAAAAACAACGGAAAAGCTTGTTAACTAGAAACAAAAATAAAGAAGTCACTGATTCTAATAAACTTTACAAAAATCAAGAAAAAATGTAACTGCAAAGTTACTTCTAAAGATCAAACTTGTCTTACATCACGAGTCACTAAGCTTGCAGTGAAGGATTAATCCTTGTTGTGTCACTTCCATTATTTTTGGACGTGTGCCTTTTTACTAGTTCCTGAGCTACTTCAAGAAATTGGTACTTGAGCTAAAGATCAGTCCCATGTTTCACTTCACCTGAGAGATCGTCAGTACTCATTGTTATCTTCATTTTTCATAGCTGCACAACCACCTTGGAGACATACAAGAAACTACACCAATCGTGGAATTTTAGGTCTAGCACCTCCATTCGTCTTGTTTTTAATTCCTTGTTGATAGTCTCGAATCTAGCACCTAATATTTTATTTTGATCTAAAACCCTTCTCTCTGCCCTTATACTTGATCTAAAATCGATAGAATACTCTTGTTTTATTACCACGACTTGATGGCGGTTGCTTCCAGATGGCGTACCATCGAAGCGTACAGTTAAATCCATATAAGATAAGATAATTAGTGCTAGCTGCCAAGTGTCTAAGGCCCATATTCATAGTAGTGTTCTCGCTGTGAAGACACACTGAGGAAAGACTGAGGAATAAGCCAGGTAGAGGCACTCTGGCCCGTTATTGCACACGTCCGTGAAGCTGGCTTGCCAACTAAAAGCAGAAATTCTGAATTTGGTACCAGAAATTCCTGCTGAATTCCTGCTGTCGAAATATAACAAATTTAGAATTTCTGCTTTTCAAATAGCAAAGCAACGAGAGTTCAAAATAATGAAGGACATGGCAAGCCAACTTCACGTAGATTGCCAACATATTAGTATGCACTTTAAATTAACACAAGCATTTCCTGCTTAATTTCTGCTCTCAAAATATCTAAGAATTAGAATTTCTGATTTCATATTAACTGAACTATGACAGTTCAAAGTTTTCAAAAAGTATGAAGCTGGCTTGCCAACCTCGAGCAGAAAATCCCAATTTTTGCAGGGATTTCCTNATATGAAAGCAGAAATTCTAATTCTTAGATATTTTGAGAGCAGAAATTAAGCAGGAAATGCTTGTGTTAATTTAAAGTGCATACTAATATGTTGGCAATCTACGTGAAGTTGGCTTGCCATGTCCTTCATTATTTTGAACTCGCGTTGCTTTGCTATTTGAAAAGCAGAAATTCTAAATTTGTTATATTTCGACAGCAGGAATTCAGCAGGAATTCCTGGTACCAAATTCAGAATTTCTGCTTTTAGTTGGCAAGCCAACTTCACGGACGTTTATTGCACAGTCGTTTCCTNATTATTGCCTGGCTAGAACTCTGTCCTCTTGAGGCGTTTCCTCGTAAGGAATTTTTCGTTCAGTTTCATAGACATGAAAGTAGGACCTCGTCCACCTCTGGCAATTTCGTCGTTCGAACTTCGCCCCTTCCTAACAAGGATACTGATATAGCAGCTTAGCTTTGTCTTCGCCGTTACTTTACTGTTATTGCTGCCACCTTTACTTTATGAACTACAACATTGTGTGCACTGGAGAGTATTTTGTGATTATTCGCTGGAAAAATGGATAAATTTGATGATTTTAATGAATTCATGGATATGCATGTGAAATTAAAGGAGCTGTTAGAGCAGTTCACGGTCCAGGTCACGTCAGGAGTCCCACATGGTAGTGTATTATGTCCGTTGTTATTTTTAATTAACATTAATGTTCTACGTGTGAACATCCAGTCCTCTATTCGATTATTTGCAGACGATACCGTCACATATAGGGATCAAAATAGTACATAAGATAGTGAGGAATTACAAGAATCTCTGAACTCTGTTGAGAAATTGTGTTATTTATCGCAGTTAAAACTAAATCCTAAGAAATGCTCGGTTATGCGTATTACAGAGCGTCGGCAGAAAATTCGGTGGTACAACATAAGGCGTAGTTAATAAATACAAGTATTTAGTAGTATTACTATGTGAAGATCTTCCGTAACATTCACACGTCATCNATATTGTTGGAAAGTCGTTACGAAATGTGATATTTGTTCCAAGGACGTTAAGGCAAAGTTCTTTCAAAGTTATGAAAATTGTGTACAATGCGTTAGTATTTCCAATATTACAATACTGTAGTTGTGTTTGGGACCCTTAGCAAGTAGGTTTAATAAACTACATTGAAGGGGAAAAGCACAAGGCAGGAAGGTTTGTGTTGGATCGTTACGNTATATTAAATAACGTATCTGAAATGTTGGAACAACTAAATTAGGTTTCATTATCGCCATGAAAATAGAATGAGAAGGTTTAAACAAATAGGCTAATTGACGGNCAATTGCCATTAAACTGCGAACACGTACTGAGAATAGCTACCTATATAGGTAGAAACGATCATGTAAATAAGATAAGGGAGGTTAGGTGTAGGACGAACGGGTATNTGTGATATTTTTTTCCTCGGTCAATTCGGGAATGGAATTGTANGTGAGTTGCTGCGTTGCATACCCTGCCAAAAACTAAAAGTTGATTGCGGTCCCTTTTCATATAATTTTCTATTAACGAGCCTGTACAATATATTTACAAATATAGTTCATAATCTTGAATAAAATATTTACACGGACACCAAACTGAATCTATAATAACCTCATATCTACTCGTACATCTTACCAATTGGGAAATACTATCCTTCGACTTGCACCTCAGGATACTATACAGATTCTCTGAGAGTTTTAAAACAATAGGGGTTGTTTTGAATAAAAAAAAGCAAAATCTACTGCTTAGCTACTGTAAATCTATATACACTGAAAAGTGCACACCTTTTCCACAGGACTTGCGTTTTTGTAATGAAGTACCTGCCTCATATTAAAATACTACTGAACAGAAATCCATTACGTGTACATTAATGCCTATAGGCAGTTCAAGATTTTGAGGATAACATTCTATAAGTTTTTTTACTACAAATATTTGTAAAACAACTTTTGCTTTAAGTTTTTTTGTCATAATAGAAAAGTTGGCAACAGCCAGGTGTGTGTCCTAACGGGCTTTTATAGTCTGCAGTTTCTGTTTTTCGATATTCGACCCGGGTATGATACCGGTATGATACCGGGGAAAGAGGGGTTTCTGCCAATTAACGTCGAAATTAGACAATGATTTTTGGGCACTGGGAATGTTTAATTAAAATTACACAATTGAACAAAAAAAATATATATGTCACGCTATGCTGACGAATACACACAGTAATCCGTGATCACAAACGAATATAAATGAACGAGAATAACTGTTTAGTAATACTTTGTTTTGCTTCTAATGTTTGCGATATTTTTGTTTTTATTTATAATCCATCTTTTATTTTCAGTTACTTTTTGTCACACTAAAATTATTTCCAAAGGTCAGACGTAAATTGCTGTATTCTAAAGTCCTTCATATTCTGCACTATATGTTTCAGATTATCTAACTTTAAGCTACTTGTTTTTCTATATTTGTCCTGGGCCTGAAATCGGTATCATACCGGGTAAGGAGGTGTTTCTTCCAAATAACGTCGAAATTAGATCATGATTTTTGGGTACTGAGGTGTATTAAGATGTACAGTATAATACAACTAAAATGATCTCAGCCGCTAGTGAGCTTCATAATAGTTAAGTCGATAAAGTATATAATTATGATTTCACCCAAACATATTAGAAACAACATTNAGTTCTCCTAAAGAGGAACTTTTCATTTTCCCTCCCCCTTTTTATGTATATAAGGTTGGCGAAACTATCCATTCCATTTTTAGAAATTTTCAGCTTGGTGTGTTTAATCTCCTTGAACGTCTGTGTGTAACATGCATTAGACATTAATTATTGATGGCTTCCAAAAGTTTTATAATCAAGTCCTGATACTTCCGTCAGATTGTGGAAATCACACTAAAATTCATTTAAAAGTATAGACGCTCTGGGCCTTATTTCATTAAAACTCACCATGTCTGAAATTAGTATTTCCAAAGTGTGTAAAGTAACTATTATATTAGATCTATATATAAGAGGTTTCTCTGCCTACATAAGAAATCGTACAGTATACGTAATGATCATGCTAATGAAATGTTGTACGATTTCGTGTGTAAAATAAAGAATACATTATTTCAGGAATTAAATATGTAATACTCGTATATAAAATGCTTGCTGTGTATGTTTATATTTTAGAACGTTAAAAAAAATATTTGAGCCAATGTTTAATTATTTGTCAAAATATAAATAGTNTGCGCACAAAACAGTAAAACACAGAGAAACAAACTACGATGTATACACTTACGTTGGCCTTAGCTATATATAACGTACGCTGTTACTTAGTTTCTGTGTTNNTTTTTGTATGTTTTATACATTCTGCTTAATATTAAAATGTAANTTTCCATGTGTCTTCTAAAGACATTTTTTTTTCAAGTTTGGTTAATCCTATTTCCTTTAATTAACAACATAAATTACGTGTTATTTCATATCCGACACTGCTGTAGAGTATGGCGTCAACTACTAACCAGATTATTGAATAATCGATTTACTCGCATACCACCTCTTGCAGAGCTCTGGCTGTTCAGATAATGATGATAGACTAATGTTAGTATCACATAGGTAATTTCACAGTGACNAATTGACAAGTTACCGAAAATCAAAATACCTAGCCTTGTGTCGACATTGGACACATGGATTTTGATATGACAGTTGCCAGAANTTCGACCNCCCTTCTCAAGAAATTACTGCAGTCTGGAACATTGTTACAAGTAATGTACAATTTTTGCTTCTAGCTTTTTCCATTCTGAAATTGGTGTGGCAAGCTCGCGTAATTGGATCCGGAAGGATATTATTATCTGTTCACTGCCAGAGTACAATAACACCAAGATGTGTGATCTACAACACTAATAATTTATGTTATGTCCAGAAATGTAGCTGATTTTTACAATATAAATAACAATTAAATTACATTTTTTGTTTTTAAAACACTTTCGACGAAAGTATACTCAAAGTTTTAGTAAAGTCGCTAAAATCTCTTCAGCGGGATGTTTTCTCGCAATGCTTAATGTGATTTTACCGTAACATTACAGTTGAAAACGAGATTGAAATGTCGGGACAAAACTTTGACTTTACTTTCTTCGCAATTTGCTTTAAAAACATAATTTAATCAGACGTTATGGGCCAAATCCAAATAAGAAATAAATAATAATACCATGTTTTATCTACCAACATAATCCTAACTTGTTGTTTTATTCGCTACACGCATGTTTCAAGACGAAGAGCAATTACAATGAGCATAGAGTTTAATTTGTTTTCTCCACTGACGTAAGCACTAATTCTGTGCATGTCAGCAAGATCTTTCACTTCAATTTTCTCAAACGAGAAACGAAGACAAACGGCATTTGGAGAAGAAAGAAGCATCTACTCAATCGTTTTTCCTTGGCAAGTCGTTGTTGACTTTATTCAGTGGAAAGTAAAGATAAAATTTCTTTCCCNGACAGGAAAACACTCTCGAAACTGACAGGGAACATCCAATAATGATATTTTCTTTGAGTAAATAATCACACCNAAACTGATGGTTTTTACTTCTCTTTTCTGGCTTTCTTTTCTTCATTAAAAGAAGGTATTATTTNGTAAGGAATGTTCCATACAACACAATTTAAGGTTTTTACTTGACCATCGTTACGTTTCTTTTAATCAATGACACACTAATTCATCCAATCGTTTATAAAAGAAAAATAGCTACGGAAAAACGTAATAATGCCATTCGGATGGCTGCGGCTACTCTCTTATAGATGTTAATGTATTCCATTCAGACAAAAACTTTCCTTTACATATTAATATTTACAGTTGAAAATTATTCATACTTATTAGTTATCGACAAGTATGATTTTCCAGTTTTAGAATTAAACATTTAGTGATCATAACTACAAGAAGACCTTGATATATTTTGAAACAGTGGATACCAAGCTTTAGCCGGTCCCAGTAGCCTAGTGGTTAGCCACTTGGTCTTGCACGCCGGAGGTCCCAGGTTCGATTCCTGGCTAGGCCTGGGTGTTATTCACTGTCTTAATAAAAAGTGTTCATCATTACCTTCANAAAAATAGTGAGTACTGGATATGTAAACCGGCTCGAATGACCCATGTGTGTCGAGTAGCCGTAAAACCTCACATCATCATCACCAAGCTTTAGGAACTTATAAATTACGGGACTCGAAATAACGGACTTCTGTTCTGTTACAAAGAAGGCTATAAGAAAAATCCCAATACAACAACAAAATATAATTCAAATTTGTAGGTGGGTGTATTAGGCTGTTAAAGATGAAAAACATGCAGGACAAATACTATTAAAAGACAATATCAGCGCTTTTTATTGGGAAGAGGATGATGCAGCTCAATAACGATTGAAAAAGCATGGAGAAAATAATAAAGAAAAAGGGTTTCAGTAATTTTTTTCACTGATGGTAAGGAACATTACATAATTTTACTAACATAATCCTTATTTATTTATAATTGGAAAATGTTCAATCACAACAGCCAAATGTCTGTTACATAAATTATCACTATAGCCTAATAATCTGTTCACATAAAACTCAGTCCGTGTATGTA
Source organism: Machilis hrabei (assembly GCA_003456935.1). Lineage (NCBI taxonomy): Eukaryota > Metazoa > Arthropoda > Insecta > Archaeognatha > Machilidae > Machilis > Machilis hrabei. The sequence continues at coordinate 34,773 of KZ869904.1, read as the reverse complement.
TGTTTACTTATTTCTCAGGATTAGCTGTTCAGTTATCGACAAAAATTAGACCACTTGTTTCCTATTCATCCAAGCTTATATACAAACGTATTTTTTATTGCTGAAAGTACACTGATCCGATTACAGATTTTTGAAGCTACAGTAGCTGTGGTTACGAAATATACGTCAACATTTTCACCACAAAGAACATAGTCGTAACGCAATTTGCCATTGAGAAATAAAACAAAAATACCTTAGAGAAGGGAAATTAAACAAACCCAATACGTATAGCTAAATTGATACAGAAAATTGTGACAAGAATGACATCTTGGAAAAAGGTTTATTCTTCACCAGGAATTCTAAATGTAGAGCAGCTAAATTCATTGTTATTGCTTTTATTCTTCTCATAATCATAGGTACGAATTTAGAGGCCGTTATTAAATGTCTTGGATTGTGTTATTTCTTAATGTATTGGTCGTAAAACATGATTTTTCAACCAAACCTGTTTAAATGTTTACAACATTTAATCAATATTAGTGATTTATACCTCAGTGTCACGGGATCAATCCCAAAGATAGTTATTCAATTTATTGGGAAAAAGCGATGACTCTGAAATGTATTTGTTATATAAGAAGGTTGATTTTACACCTAAAGTTTTTATATGTTGAATGGATTAATTCATAAATAATGATTTAAACCGTAAGTCACGGGTTTCCACCTTTACGCATTTATTCAATTAGCGGCAACAGTGACATATCTAACGGGCTGAACAGGATTAAGTTCCTATAGCGGTCGTTGCATCGTCCCTCGGAGCGATGTTACATAACATGTTTGATTTGATTTGATTTGATTTGATTTAATTTGATATCGAAAAGTATTCAACGTTGAAGGCTCCTTTTTAACCATAATTTATGTGTTGAATATAATAATTCATTATTAATGTTTTAGTAAGGGGTGCAGCTTTGAATGGAGAGGATATGTGCAGGACCTATATCTCGGGAAGCGATCGTAGTAGAAGATTATTAATCGCAAACATTTTTGGAGCTCTTGAGTAAATAAATTTATTTTAGAGATTTATCGATAAATGACACGGGTTCGCATGNAGAATGGAGGTGCGTCTCAGAAAGAATTCATATTAGAAGGTTGTTTCTTGCACCAAAAACTTGCAAACGTTGAGTGGATTATTAATTAATTATTATTAATTTTACGCAATAAACAAAGGTTTCAATTCGTAGCAAATATATATTGTAATATTCGCACAGGTTGAAATCCAGCTTGTTTAAATAGCAACCATTAAATCCCAAAACGATGTTGCAAAATCACTGTAATTCGGTTGTGAGAGTCTTTGTTAAACTTTCAACGGGGTGTAATTTAAAATTCACACGTGGGACGACGCTCCAAACCCAGTTTTATAGTCGAAGAATCAGCTCGCATTCTCTGATACCTCGAAGATCATAATTATTAACGGTTGTGCAGTTCTGTGGACAGTGTATTGGCCAAAGCAAGGTATTGTGAAGGATTATCTGAACAGCCTTCAGTCTTACATTTCAAAGAAGTTAGAAGAAGGAGACGTGTGCCTTGTTTTTGATCGTCACTATCCATTCATCATTGAAAGTAGAACTATATATTCCAGAATTACAGGTGCAACTAGTCATCACAAACTCTCCCTTAACACTTCACTACCGGCACATAAGATTGTGTTAACGTCAACAGAGACTAAATTTCAACTTATCGAATATCCAACTACCTACATGACAACGCTTTTTGTATCAAGACAAGTAACAAGCTTGTGATAACTTCATCCCATCCATCACCTAGACAAATTNATGGAGGTGTGTCTTATGTGAGGTCAGGTCTTGAAACCTACCATGAAGAAGCCGATTTGTCGTTATCGCAGCACAGTCAATTGCCAGTACCAAGGCCACNAATGTGAAAGTGACAGTGATTTCCGATGACANAGATGTGTTCCTGGCCTTGCTGCATCATTATTCAGAAAATAAACTACAGTGTCATTTTATCATGAAGGCTACTCAGAAAGAAAGAACAGCCATTAACATCTGTACCAAGTGCCAGCAACATAGTAGTATTGTTCCATATGTACCGCAGCCACATTCCCTTTCTGGCTGTTATACTGTAGCTGGGTTATTTGGAATANAAAAGTCGACAGTGTTAAAAGTACTGACTAGTGGGAATAAGCTTTACAAGTTAGGCTAAGAACATGAGGACATATGAGATGTATTAGATAAAGCTACACAGTTTATCAGTCTTTGTTATGGCATTAAGAAAACAACTTGTGCAATGACAGATATCCGTTTCGAAGTGTGGAAAAACAAATTTCTAGGAAAAATGTAACACCAATGCCCAAGCTTAAGTCAATTCCACCTATGCGTCCAGCATTTACTGAAAACGTTAAGAGAGCCCATTACCAAACACGTGTGTGAAAACAAGCATTAAGTTAGATAAAGATGTTCCAAATCTCGATATCACACTGCAATGGCTGGATTTAAGATGAACGATCTAAACTTATTTGTCCATCTGGAGCCAGTGTTGCACCACCAGAAATACTAAAATTGATCCGTTGTAGTTGCATAGCAGATATTCGTTGAGGATGTATTGTAGCAGGCCTGTCATGTACTGCCTTCTGCCAGATTAGGATTCAGCACACTGTTTTCACACAGGATCAGTAATAAAACAACTTACAGTATATACCGACATTTTTCACTTTCTTACGGTATGCATTACACGGGCACTGGACTAAGACCAAAGTTTCAGTTGTACTTTACTCGGAATCGATTTTTGCTCTCCCCTGAATCTACTGAATAGCAGAAAAGACAAAAAGAGGCGTAAAAATGTGTATCTTTAGGGCGGATAAAAACAAATGGCTTCACAACTGCGAAGACTCATGATGGATGACCAAAACTGCGTCTGATGTTTTCTCTCATTGTAATCCTGTCACCAGAAACAAAACGCCGCAACCTGATAAATGAGACAATTCGCGGGTGGTGGAATGCAGCAATTGCACAATTGGCTGAGCAAACTCAATTTTGAGGAATGAAAAATTATAGGACGTGAGTACAGAAGTTCAGATTAAAAGAGGTCTTCTCTGCCCTGATTATAAGTACAATGAAAACGTTTTGTATACATTATCAAACTTATTTCTATCGCTCCTTAAGGATAATTCTTTTGAAGTACAACAGTATAAGTGTTTAAAGTTTACATGAGAATCATTTTACTTTGCCTGCTCTAAACAGATAAATCCTTAAGCGTCGAGTGACAAGATAATTACAGTAAAACATGAACATCGTTAGTTTCATCTCCGATTCAAGAAGTTTCAGTTGAACGTTAAAAACACATTTCCTTTCCCTAAGACCATTCGTCTTCGTCTAACAAGATTGCAAGTTTAATGTAATTCTTGTCTTGCTAATTCAGCTTTCAGTCTTGTAATCATTGCGCTTGTATTCCTTCGACAAAAACCACTTTGGATTATTAATACATTATTTATAAAATGTCGTAAGTTGGATGTTATCTTGTTGTAGTAGACAGTACATTTACAAGTGCAAATAAAATCTACTCTTGAATGACTGAATGCGTATAAGGGTGAACATTTTTTTTCAGGTAGCTGAAAACAATAGTATTATAGGATATCCCAAAAGTCTGGAAACGGCCAGANACCTAAAAAACGACGCATTTTCGTTGAAAACATTAAATGGGAAAGTTTCAGGGTTTCAAAAAATCTATCAGATGGGCTGATCAGATTTTAGGTCCGAGGCTTATTTTAGGCCTTACCTGACCCAAACTCAATTTTTCAAATTGTGAATTTGGATTCAGCGGGAAATTTTAGGTCTAGNTCCGCTTGAACTCAAAATTTTTTGGGCCGTTTTTGGGCCTTACGGTCTATAATTAGGTTTTTCTCGATGAAAATTAGTTATTTTAACCTACGAGATGATTTTTAGGATGCATATATCTCCAGAATAAAACAAATACAATTCAGTGCCCCAAAACTGATTTGGGCCTTATGGAACGTATTCTAGTTTTTTGTGATAAAACTTGATTACTTCAACTGCAGTTTTATATTTGGCTGAAATCACACCGTTCGGTTAGATACATTGGGACATGGGGCCCCAAAATCCTTTTGGGCATCATGGGCCATACGTCCGTTTTTCGCGATACAAATAATTTATTCCAACTAACAAGTTGTTTTTAGGATGCATTTAAACTCCAGAATAAAGCAAATAGAAATTTAGGACCGAGAACAGGAGTTGGGCCTTGTAGGCCATTGCTTATTTTTCGTGATAAAACATGATTATTTCAACTGCGGTTTTATTTTGGGGACGCAATNACACCGCTTGGTTAGGGGAACAGGAATTTGGGACCCAAAAATAACACCGCAGTTGAAATAATCAAGATCTACCATGCAGATCTTGAGTACGGCTCATAAGGTTAAAATCATTTTCTGGATCCTAAATTTCGATTTGCATGATTCTGGAGTTTAAGTGCATCCTAAAAACAACTTCTTAGTTGAAATAAATTGTTTTCATCGCACAAAACAGACGTATGGCTCACGAAGGCCCAAATTAGTTTTTGGGCCCCAAATCCCAATTTCTCTAACTCAACGGTGAGATTTCGTCTAAAAAATATCACCGCAGTTGATGTAATCAACTTTTATGACGAAAAACTAGAGTAAGGCCCATAAGGCTCAAATCCTTTTTTGGGTCCTTAATTTTATCTGTTTTCTTCTGGAGATTAAATGCATCCTAAAAATCATCCTGTAGATTAAAATAACTCATTTTCATCGAGAAACGCCTAATTATGGCCCGTAAGGCCCCAAAAAGGCCCCAAAAGACCTCAAATTTTCCGCTGAATCCAAATTCGTAATAAAAAGAGGAGGTTCCCATTTGAACAAATCTAGTTTGGGTCAGGTAAAGCCTAAAATGGGCCTCGGACCCAAAATCTGATCAGCCCATCTGATAGATTTTTTGAAACCCTGAAACTTTCCCGTTTAGTTTTTTCAACGAAAATGCGTCATTTTTTAGATGTCTGGCCGTTTCCAGACTTTTGGGACACCTTCTACGTTCCTCGGCATAACTCTAGTATTTAAGGCTGTTCGACCCGTAATACTCTCATAGTTTTATATAATCACAAAGTTAGCGCAAATGGCTAGGATTCTATTTTGTGAAGCCATAGGAATTGAAATTATTCCGCTAGAATGTCAAATTTCTAATTTATAGTGGTTTTAATTGGTTTATTAGTCAATTTAATTACGAGGACTGCTGTCAAACTACTTTACCGAATGAAATAAAAGTCTACGGAAATCGTAAAATACTTATTGTCTATAGCTTGAAAGTGCCAGATTGTGTAAAAGATAGTCACAGTTCCGTGTGCGATAATTTTAATTGGGTATTCCTACTTTGAATCTTTAACGTTCAATTAAATTGAATATATCACAGACTGTAATTCACTTAAAAACAATCTAGCACATTCAAGCTATAGACAATAAGTATGTTACGATTTCCGTAGACTTTTATTTCATTCCGGAAAATAGTTTGACAGCAATACTCGTAATTAAATTAACTAATAAACCAATTGAAACTACTATAAATCAGAAATTTTACATTCTAGAGGAATAATTTCAATTCGTATGGCTTCACAAAATATAATCCTAGCCATGTGCACTAACTTTGTGATGCGAGTATTAGGGGTCGAACAGCCTTAACGCAGAAAAATATAATAATGTAAAATTCCAAAAGTTCTTGAAGCAATAAATTACGTATAATGATATATTATAAATTAGCAGACAATGGCATTGTTTTCAACAAAGATTGCGTAATTTTTCTACACCACCTACTTTCAGAACAGTCAGAACAGAGTGTAACAAACAACGAACCAACAAAACCCCGAAGTCAGTCAAGTCTGCCTAGAACTGGTGGAGGACAATGATACTAACTCAGTACCTCTTAATTTGTACAGTTTATAGTGTTAAAATCTCATCCGGATGTAGATACACATGAAGTCCAAACCTGAAATTGCTAATATAGAATTTTAATGGATACGAGGAAAGTTTACAGACTGGTTATAATTGTTATGTGTTTATAATATCCTAATAGCACTTTCAAATGAAATCCGTTTAAAAAACGGAGTACCAGATTTCACCACTTGCTGAACGAATAGAGAATGTGGTTATGGAAGTTTTATAATGGTTAAAAGCCTCAGATAGACAATACCCAATCAACTGCGATAGCAGTGTCGATAAACTTATTTAGATTTTAAACTAATAGCTTACTACAACCCAGATAGAGGAACACGACTAATTCTAGATTCATTAAAATTAATTGAGTATGTGCTCAAACTAACAGAAGAACTAAACTCAAAGCATCCACGTTTAATCTATATTATTAAAAGAATTGATGATTTCTATTCCGAGTTCGTTAAGGCGTTCTACCCAACCGATTTCCTTCTTTTTTTTTT
>KZ869903.1:0-10495 GCA_003456935.1 Machilis hrabei | reverse complement strand
TAAACATATTTTGGCGAAACAAATTTGTATTTGGCGAATGGAGTGGCGAAAGAATATGAAAAGCCAGAGCAACTACTGTATTATACTTCTATAATATCCTTGAGCCAATAAAATATGAAGGGTCCAAGATTTGTATAAAAACAAACTTCACTTGTGGTCTAGGCACAACAAAAATGCATTGGAACAAATATACGACTTCAAAGTCGGTCTACTTGGGTTTCAAAAGATGCCAACACAACATCCCTGCCTGACAACTGACATGAGAAAAATACTTCTGATCTCTGCAGAGCAAATTTTCAGGTAGGCCAACACAAGTACTTTCTAAGAAACTAGTACATGACAGACGACAACTTTCCGTGATCCTTTTGACATCCAATTCCTCCCCTAGTGATCCTATCCAAGATGGAGTCCAACAAGGGAATGTTACCTTGGAGGGCAAAGGAAAAGTTTACACTGTGAAGGATTCAACAATTTCTCCTACCCATACGTCAGTCACCAATGTTTAGCTGTTGTTCGCTACGTATAAACTGCTTAAATCTCTCCATTCCACGTTCCTCTACACAGTTGGTTGTTCAATACTATGTTTTACTTTCAAAGCAATTAAATTTATTTAGCATTTAATTGTAAATATTATTTTTTTGTACTTAACTTCAGCAATTATGTTGTTAATACGATCTACACCAGAAGAATCGTTTCAACACACGTGCCATAAAACCTTTTACAATTATATTAAAATATAGCATAAAGTGTCACTTACCCTCAGCGCTTCACAGAATGCTTCCCGAGCTAAACGGTGCACGTCACTCTCGTACACCAATCTGTCTGGCTCGCCAGCAACAAACTGCCATTTTTGCAGAATGTGGCCGGCCAAAACAAACACTGCCTGCTCGTCATTTTTTTCTCCAGGAACAGCAACCACTTTTACAAGTCGCTGAAAAAAGGAAAGCCAGCTCTACTTCACGTGGAAATGACAATTCAATNAAAACTTTCAACAACTAGCTAGACCCTGACGTTCACCCGAACAATGCGGCACGGTGAAGATTCACGCCGAGATGAAAAAAGTACATTCAAGACGTATACAAAAATACTTACCGTTTCCATGGCTTGCGAAGCCATCGATCCAAAAATGAGAGACGACATGCGACGACTGATTCCGCCCAGCCATCCGTGTGGTGGTTTGAGTGGGTGGCAGGCAATCGAAGGACGCCCAGCATTAACGCGAGGCTCCACTAAAACTATAGTTGATGTTGTTGTGGCTAGGATACAGCCCCAAGGTGAAAGATCTGTCAAGGAGTCACACTCTTGACCCTGCAACAAACATAAAAAAATACTTCTATTATTAATATGCAAAAGTCTATCAAAGAGTATTGCTATAACAGGGTTCCTACACGAAATTCTATAATTTTTTCCAGGACATTTCCAGGACTTTTNAAGGATTTTCTTCAATTCCTCCAGGACAAGTTTATAAAAAAAATCTGTGCTAGAACACAGTAAAAATAGTAAAAGATGCATAACATGTTATGAAAGTTTCGTGAAAGAATTTGGTAGAGACTATGCACAGAAAAAGACCTAGCTGGTATCATCTTTTTTGTGATGAATGCACGAATAAGCCATATTTCTGTGTTCCACTGATGCTAGTGGCTTGCGTGTGTCATCGAGAAACAAAAATCACTCCATGAAAAGAAGGAGATCACCGGTGATACAAGCGGCATTATATTGCAAAATTTAAATTGTATGCCACGTGTATCACTGGTGACATCAAAAATTTTGTTTTGGAAATGTACTTCCTTTCCTTATTCATACAATTAGTAGCCTGGTTCTTNAAGCTATTTATCACATTTTTTTCAACAGTTGTGGCTCACCATTAAGGACTGGTGCTTCCAATTATCCAATACTGTAGTTGTGTTTGGGACCCATATGAGGTTGGATTGCAAAATCTTGTTCAGTCAGTTCAGCGTAAGGCGGTTAGATTTGTTTTGGGTCGTTACTGTAGGACAGATAGCGTAATGGAGATGTTAGGCGAGTTGGGCTGGGAATCTCTTGATGTGAAGCGTGAAAAACACAGAATTAAGAGATTGGAGCAACTAAACTCCATGTAAGCAAGGTTTTAAAACCTGCAACATCTATTGGTAGGCGCGATTGGGAAGATAAGTTAAGGGAAATCAGCTGTAAATCTAATGCGTATTTTTGGTCATTCTTTCCGAGGTCGATTCAAGATTGGAACCGTTTAGGACGTGAATAATAACTTGTGGTGCCTCGTGCACCCCCTGCCAAGTACCTTACCGGTTGATTGCACGGTATGCTGTAGATGTAGATAAGGTTTTTAATGTGGCAGTCAATGTGTTCAACATTTTCTGCATAAAGTAACTGGCCACTATTTGCAAGGAAAGGTTGGATTTCAAGTGGCTTTTGACCAGTTACTGTTATTTTTTAGATGTCATTGTCCAATTAGTAGAAAAATAACCATGAATATCAAACTGCTCATTTAATACACTACCTATGCACATGGACTCAAGATCTATTAATCACTACAAAGTATGAGTGAATTTATTGTCATTATTGACCATGTGACTGACCAGCACACAATAGCATCTTAAAGATTTGTATCAACAGAAAAATATAAAGGGCACTACATTAAACAACAGTAACATTTAATACAAGTTCTTACANTAATCTTTCTGAAGCNTTTTCTTGCAACGATTAAACATTTCAAGGTGTTTTAATTTCTGTAAAATTGAAAAAAAAAGTTCACACTTAATTCAAAGTTGCTGAAAAAGTAGGAATACTAGGATTTTCCTCCTGAAAATAAGACAATTACTACTTTCCTACCAAAAAGTAGGATGAATATGAGCCCTTCCACTGATATCATAATACTTGCCTTTTTAAACAAAAGTTATTGTAATCCATAAAAAAAGGGACAAGGGAATTTCAAGGACAACCTTCAAAATTCCAGAAAAAACTTGGAAAAAGGTGAAATTCCATGACATTTCCAGGCCTGGAAGACAGATTTTAAAATTCCAGGTTTTCAAGGACGTGTAGGAACCCTGTATAAGCTATATTTCTAAATTTGTTCTGAAATCTAGTGGTACATAGTAAAGGCCATAGGCCGGAATGCGACATGTTTCTGACTAACCACTGTCATCATTAGGCCATTTGACTTAATATGACACTGCAGTTTCCTGGATATTATTTTGGCTCTGGAAATCAATGAAAATAAATTGTTGAAGGAGTTTGGTTTGTGAACTGCAACAGGAATTTCGTGATTACAGTCGGAACATCAGGGTTTTCGTGACAGCGTTCAAGCCAATTACTGATTTATAACTAAATGCTTGACTTCCAGGAATGATATATTGCATGCTACCTCTTAAAAAAAAAGACTAAAAACAGTGTCACCCAATGAGCACACACTCTGTGAAACTTATGATGATGTGGTGTTTTATGTCCTTCTGACACTAGACAGGTCAATTTGCTAATTTTGATCAATGCATATATATTGGGAGGGTTTCAAACCCACGACTCTGGAAGTATTTTACAAAAAGGGCTTTAAAGGATTTTATATTACTCATAATATTACCCTCCTGATTTCCAGAACTGCTGTGCTGTTTTAGGCAAAGTTATTAGCCTCTCGGCATTTCAATCGTTCGTTTTACTCTTCGCTAAATCAGAATCCCAATTTTAAACCGTCACATTACTCGTAACACCATTACTTAACACTTTTCCCAGTTTATGAGAAACTTCCTTTGCAGGTACATTCACTCAAACAGAAACCAAATAATGACACAAACAGCCTCAACTGAAACCATGTTTCAAGGCAGGATTGCTAATAACCACACTGTTCCACTAAACATACAGCTCCTGTAAACAAACATGTTTGTTATTGAGTCAGCTATAAGTAAATGACTAGGCTTGTGTCCACTTTAAAAAAATTATACTGGCAATTCCACTTTTGGTAGATAGCATAATGTTTGGTCATCATACCAGATGAGATTTTTGTTAGATCAATGACCCATCCCTTACTAGTTTTCATGCAGCCCTAGACCCTTATCTGTTTTAATTTGTTTTTTTTTTCACAGCCACTGTTCTACTGACCTCCAATCTTTGGATCCTCCCCAATGCTGCTACCCATATTCGTACTACTAGGCAAAGTGACATCTTTTTTTCCCACATTTTTACTCCAGTTCCCTAACTCTCAAACTCTCTAAAGTCATGTGTTTTTCCTGAAATGTATAAACTTTGTAAATAACGGTTCATTAATGCTTTCTTTCTTCCTAGTTCTGTGTTCACTTTTGGCATTCACTGTGCTTTTGCACAACAAGTTATTTCCTTTTGTGGGGGCTGTTTCACAACAATAACAATAAAAAAGAAACGAAAAAAAAAAAATGCCAATACTTCCCCAAGTCTTGTAAAAAGAGTACCTTCCTTCAAAAAGAGTCACTATTTCTTTTAAGCACTCCAGGAATTGCAAGAGATTTTCTCAAAAAACTGATTTTGGTGCAGAAAATACGACCAAATTTTAGCCAATGTGAACAGCCGTGCAGGTGCTGTGATTGCACGTTGTTAATGTGCAAAAATTTAGTTTTTCATGGTTTTAAGCTATGGCCAGGAATATAAAGTTTCTCCATAAAAAATGTATAGAGTCAACTGCTCCCACTGGTACTGTGTTCTTCAATAACAAATCTTATTATGTTTCACATCTGGGTATCTGCACAGCTACATTTGTAATTTTTGTGGTCTCACCTTTTGCGAGTGTTTTTTTTTTCCACAGCATTGTTGTGCTGTGCCGACCTACTGTGAGTATTATCGTTTTTAACACGTCACCATTATTAGTAGAATAGAGTCGTGCACACTTGCACGGCCTCTAAACACTCGTGCCTTGCACAACGAGCACGTGCTGTTCTTTTTCTAGTACGAGGTGAAGGCTTGGGAAGTGGCAGATAATAGTAGGCATAGTATTGAATGATTACATTGCACACTTTGCCACTTTGACAACCCGTTCTCAACTCACGAGGAAAATTATGAAATGCTTTTCAAAAATTATTGAACTGCTGTTTAACACAAACTTATTGAAGTCAGACACCGAGATAAAATTCAAGGATTTGTTAATTAAACACCAAACATCTTGGCATAAGTCATACTATCCCAAGTACAATAATTAGATTTAAACTTCGTAGAACCGAAGAAAAGGTTAGAAAAGGATGCTCATCAGGCTAACCACAGTTGAATATGGCAACGTTTTGAAGGAATCTTAAATCCAGGCAAAAGTTTCTGAGCGCTATGATTTAACATCACTAGATATCCAAACAAATGTCTGACTGAGTACAAGAACAGATAAGGAGTCCTTGAAAACTAATGGTATCAATAATTCACTTTGCTAGGTATGCTGTCTAACAGTTGATTTGCGAGACCAATGGGAGGCAACTGCAGCTGGTGACCAAGTGTGGATCTTTAGTACGGCAAAGCTTGCAAAGCTCTGAGACAAGAGAGCTAAGCTTTCACTGTGAAATAGTGTTGTTAATTTTCCGGACAAAAACTAGTGAAAAATTTTCCGTGGACAAAAAAGAAGAAAAATGACACTAGGGTATATAATAATAAGAATATATTGAATAATTAAGTTCGATCTTGGATAGTTAAATAATTGAATAGAGCAGGGCTCGAAATTACACTCGCATACTCGCATTTGGCGAGTGGAATTTAAGTTTAGGCGAGCTGTTAATTTACCATGAATTTTCGCTTTTTTCCCCTCTATATGGTAATCTTTATAAGTGCCTAAAAAAACATCTTACGATCATTTTATGGGGTTCTATAAACATTTTCAGCTGCCATATGCAAAATATTTTAATTTGGCAATTTTCTGTCATATTTTGCGTAATATCCTTCAGCCTAGTCCATTGAAGAGTTTACGCAGTTCAGTTTTTTTTTACGTCCTTCTGAATTGGCAGCAATAAAGAAGGTGGGAATTATTTCAGTTGTTTGCCAAATAACTTGAAAGATTTTATTTAACTCACGTTTTCTGGTCAAGAAGAGTGGAAAAACAAGAGGAGAAGAGAAATAGAAACTCAAAATTAAAGGAAACACGAAAATTAATAGCAAGGCCAAGAGAGATATGAGAGCGGGAAATCCCCTAGATGCGTTGTTACTAGTTTCTGGCTTTCTGCCGGACTCACACACAAGGAACGTATGTAAAGTTTTTCGACAACTGTGATCTGTAGTTGATCAAATGGCAAACATGAAGCAGACTAAGTTGAACTTCTTTATTAAAACTTAAAATCTTTTCAAATTTGTCAAGTTATTGCATTTCTTGACTGATTTTTACGGAACTTTGAAACCACTGTGTGAGGGGTTGCAGAGCAAAAGCCTTATGACATGCCACTTGAAATCCAAAATAGAGTATTCTCTTCAAGTTTTGAAAAAACTAGGTAAAGAGTGTGGAAGAAATGAAGAACAATTTTTGGTTTCTCATACGGGAATTTTTTCTTGGGATACAGCTGCAGTCTGTAGAGGCAGGGGAGAGGCAGTTTCAGTCATCACATGCTGCAGCGGTATTGGAAAACGCTAGTACGTATTTAGTTGAAAGACTTGGGTCTCTGTCGTGAGATGTTGTTACGAGCCTCCACATATTCGACAGCATAAACTAACCGGATAAATCTAAAATCATGAATTTTGGACCGAGTGAATTAAGTGTTGTGGTNAAGNNGANTGGGCAGATTACAAGCTGACTTATCACCTTTTGCAGATGCCCTGCAAAAAGCATGCCAACACAAGGATAGATTTCATACGCTACTTCGACTGATCAAGTACTGTGGTGTTCTACCTGTGAGTACTTTTCCTGCGAACGTGGTTTCAGTTATCAAAACAGAATAAAGACAGTCTATCATTCAGCTTTGTCTACTGATTCCCTTGATGATCTGCTGATGGTAGCAATGAATGGTCACTCGCTTAAAGATTTTAATCAGAGCATGGCAATTGACAAGTGGTACTTTTCATCTGAGAGAGAACGCTACACGGGGATGGGTTCTGCACAGATGCTTTTTTTATATATATATTTGTTTTATTATTATTACAAAATTGATGTCGAGTGGATGTTGATCTGAAATTTCGAGCCCTGAATAGAGCCCCTGAAAAGTGGTGAATAATAGTCGGTATTTTGTTTCAAGTTCTTTAAATATCACAGCCTGATAATTAAGTGTACACCAACTTACAAACTACATACAATACTATCAATCTTATTTCTTTTAATTACATTTTAGGTTTAACGTGGTCTACAAAATAAATTTAAAAGTAGGGCTATATATACAGGGTGGTCCATACAAGATGAACCACTCAATTATCTCCGAATACGAAGACGCGAGTGAAAAATGTTCACTATTTCAAGGGGATCATATAATGAGCTAAATCTAATTTTTGTAAGTGCACATTTTCAAGGTTATTTTGAGGTCAACTTTTGTTTTTTAAATGGAACCTTGTATGTTTCATTCAGGCAAGGTAAAGAACAGCTGTAGACGAATTCAAACAACTTATATTATTTGTTCGAGTTTCCTCCACCCAACCGAAAAATATTGCTATCAAGGTCTACAGTTAAAGAATGATTGATTGCATTATTATTTTACTTCCAATTATTGCCAACGACAGGCTATTCAGCAAGGTGAAGAGATGTGATTTTATGAGCAGTTTTTAGTAAGACAAAGAAACATCCATGCTTCAGTAAGATTCAAAGCCAAGAACTTTCAACCCAGAGGCTAGCTACCTACTAGACTACCGAGACCAACACAGAGTTAAAGAAGCGTGTAAAACGCCAATGACGGAATCGGTAATTGTTGTATTGAATAAAATACGCAATTTAATGATACTCATTCTTTGTTGTTCTAGCTAAGAATTATTTATTTCAAACTCAGTGTACACACGTTTTCATGAAGTGTGGTGTACTGAATGCAATGAAACACCACAATATTTTCAGTCATTTAAATTCCTTTGAAGGTGATAGTCACAAAAATTGTCTCTAAACTTACCGTGTCGGAAACAATAAATAATGCTTTCGAAAGAAGAACGAGTTGTTTATGGTGGACTTGTAAAAAGTGCGACAAGATCAGAGCGTGTGCATGCTGAAAGATTTCCCAATTGTGTGCATCCCACGCATAGTGCATTCACTAAATTAGTTAAGCGATTTTGTAAAAGTGATCGTGTAAATAATGCAACACGTGTTCGATGTCCTCGAGTAACAGAAGCAGCAAATGCAGTAGCAGTTCTTGCATCTGTTCACAAGTGTTGTTTTTTCAATTTTTCAAACTTGTATTGCAAATTTGCTATGCAAATTTGAATATGTATAGCAATTTACTAACTTTGAATAGCAATTTTTTAAACAAACAATTTTTACTGTTGTAACACTTAAAACAAATATATTTTGCAACTTCTTTCACTTATTATTCTTCAAAAGCTATAAATGCTTTATGTTTTTCAAGTGTAGGCTTACCTTAATCAGACTCCGAGTCACAACTACTTTTCAACTTCTTCGATCGGCGTGGACCATAGGGTAAGGTTTCTGGACGGCGAGGTCTCTCGGAGAAGAATATTTCGGCTGCAGTTACTGGTGAGGGTTTGCAAAAGTCTGAATCTTCTATTGATATTCGCAATAGTGTGTCAAGTGTTGCCGTTTTCAAACGGTTTCAGAAATCAGTTTTAACTCTCTTTATTGTGCTCTCTCCCTCCCTCCACTTTTGCATTAGACACTGGAAACTATATTTACAATATGACACACATTTGGAAAGTTCTTCACTATAATTCTTGCACAGCTTATTTCCTGAGAGATGCATCACATTGGAGTGTCAAAATGTTTTGAAGTCTTCCCCGTCATCACAGTTATGCTATTTAGAGTCAATAGTTCTTTGTAGCGCTTACACAAATACTGAATTTCTTTCACACAAAAGGAGTTAAGTTTGTTTGGACCATCTAGCCACACTTTAGTTTGCAAAATTTTGCTTGCAGCAGTTATAACATCTGATTGATACAAATCAGTAGACCTACTGTAAGCCACATCATGCAAAATGCATCAAAACATCATTGTAAGTGTTTTTAAATGCATCTAAGGATGAGTAGCCGGTTAAAGAATTTCCTTGGTATGTTAGGCCTACCTCTACTTCTCAAATCTCTTCCGAAACGTCACGACTAATCAGCCTCACGACATCATCGGGAAACTTGCTGTTTTTCATGTTGTCAAGTTCACTCTTTGCATATTCACTTCTTCATCTTGGAGTCAAAGTGACAGTTTAAAAAAATTATACACACAGAGAATAATAGAATTCTGACACATAATTATGTTTCCATTGCAGTTGAAGGTGAATCGCATGGTAAACTGCGATGCGATGCCGCTTAAACAAACGATGGTTCAAAACAATCTGCACATTTGTACACGTCAGATTGAATGTGAAAGTGGCATCAGCAAACAAGCATTTTACGAATTCTGCATCAGAACAAATTTCACCCTTATCACATTTCACTCCACTGGTTAAGACAAGTTACAAAACAAAGACCATGGAGTGTAAATGTACGGTGCAGTGTATCGAATACCTGCATCACAGGACCTTACTTTATTGACGGCACACTGACTGGACAGAATTATGCTGTTTTTTGTCTGAGAGCTTCCAAAGTTGTTAGAAGACTTGCCACTCGATGCGAGACGGGTCATGTTATTTCAACACGACGGTAGCCCCGCTCATTATTCTCGTGTAGCACGAGCGATTTTGGATATTAAATACCTAGAACGTTGGATTGGACGTGGAGGTGCAATACTTTGACCACCTAGATCTCCGGATTTAACTCCGCTTGATTTTTTCTTGTGTGGTTGGTTATCTCAAGGAAAAAGTGTATGTAACAGCACCTACTACACCTGCAGATATACATCAACGCATTATAACGGAATGCAGCAAAATACATGTGGATACAATAACGAAAACCTATGTCAGCCTAATTAAATGTTGTCAAATGTGTATCGGGGTTGATGGCAAGCATGTTGAGCAGCTTATTTTTAAAGTAAACTGTAAGTAACGCATTGGGCATATCCTAATTGACGTTTAAGACATAAATATTTGTTTACCCTTAGTACAAATAATGCAAGACTCATTGCTATTCATTACGTACACTGTATTTTTGTTTACCTTCAGTATCGTGAGTTGTGTGTTTTCGTCAATACGACAGTTACCGATTCCGTCATTGGTATTTTACACGCTTCTTTAACTCTCTGTAGGTCTCGGTAGCCTAATAGGTAGCTAGCCTCTGGGCTGAAAGTTCTTGGGTTCGAATCCCACTCAAGCACTGATGTTTCTTTGTCTTACTAAAAACTACTCGTAAAATCACTGTTGAGCTTTATTTCTATTGGCAATTTGAGAATGAACTGTACAAGTTAACAAACTAAATTAGGCCTATTTGTATCATGTGATAATTTTGAAGTTAATTACTTGCAGTCTCTTTTGTCTTGATCGTTTTATTCAAGAACTTGAAAAAA
>KZ869902.1:54449-66026 GCA_003456935.1 Machilis hrabei | reverse complement strand
AAGTATTACCTGCCAAATCTTTCACTGCCATTTTGTCAAAAACTATTGGTCATCTAGTAAAATGGCTGCACCCTGTGACAACTATAGATGCGTACTACATGTCCTCCGAGTTTCAATATAATCGGTGATGACCACCTGACAAACTCCCCTTGTTAGACCAAAGGCTCCTAGACAAAAAGTCATGAATAGTACTTCAGAATGTGATCTCCTTTTTTATATGGCTGGAGTAATTTTGTCTGTCCAAAGTATTGAAAAATGTGCCATAATAAATGGCATGCAATTGTGATGGAAGATATTCTCGCTTAATGTTCTGATAAAAATGCCTACGTAAGTATCGTGCTCAATTTGTCTTGTTTAAAAGTTGTAACAATTGTTAATTTTTGGACTAACATTCACAATATAGTGTATTTTTGTTTATAGTAGTATTGGGTCATTTTAGTGTATGTCGGATAGTGGAAACGGCGATACATAGACCATAAAAAGGTCGTGAAAACAGGAAAATAGTTTTTTTTATCCATATCTGTAAGTAGTCGAACTAAATGTAAAAGTTGAGTTGTTTGTTGTGAAAGAAGAGATGGTTATTGTTATGTGCGACAACAGCAAGTGTTTTCCAGTTTCACATGTGTGTTGTAAATATCATTTTTAATAGTGCCTTTTGCATTTAGCCTCCTTCAGAACAAGTTGAGGAAATTGTTAGTTCATGAAGCTGGACAGTGATATCTGACTTTGGTTCTTTTACACAAGAAATCGGTTATATTTTGTGTGTTGCAATTTAAATGTTCTATAAAACGGGTTTTTAAGCGTTCGTTAATTTTTGCGATCATGATTCGACTTAAAGCTGGCACGGAGGCGAAGGCTGTCGGTCGTAGGTAAACGCAAAGGTCGGTAAAGTTGCCGTGTCGTTTGCAAACACTGCACGGTATTATTAATATTGAATGAAATGGCAACAAATATGGAACTACTTCCACCCTAAATTTGAATTAGGCATCTAGGGTACATTTTTAAAAGTATTTAATTTCTTTATCTGCTAGTAAGTTTCATATGTGTTGACAGTTTGTCAAATTAAAATTTGAAAGGACAACTATGTATCTGAATTATTTCATTAATCTTTTAACAAATAGATGATAGATGATACATTGAATAATAAGCTATTAATTGGCATTGTTTTTCGTGTCATTCACTGAAATTTATGGTAATTTAATTTTTGTCTAGGATAGACAAGGAGAGATGAAAGTGCCTTATTTTGATTACAACTAGATGCAATTTGTACTAGGTGGGATTAAATGAATTGTACCAGATATGTATTTTTATGGAGTAGACAATAAATAGTTGCTAAGATTAAGTTGATTTGTGTAATTTTTTATATGCGAGATAAAGCGGAGTGCGTCTTCCATTTTCATACACTATTTATTTTTCATTTCTGAATTTTTGTAATCTGAATATTGATGATGTGGGTTGAATAATTTCTACACTATTTAGTTGGTTAGCCACGCTTGCTACCGGCAGTGGAATTCGAACCCAAGATCTCACTATCCACGTTGAAATCTTCTCGGCTACCTCAAAGCGTAATGAGCTTAGTTCGTCTGTCTCTGTTTGTACAGTGTGGTGATCTGTTTGAGTTTCAAGTCTCTACTGGGTATAGGCTTCAAACCCATAGGAACAATGGATGATATTGAAATTAAGTAGTATATATATTTAAAAAAAAAAATCTGAATTGTGCTATCCATTATACAGGGTGTCATTTTGAAAACTTGCCACCTTAATAAGTTTTAAACTACACTGGTTCACCTCTTGTCTGTTATAATTACCCCACCTAGACTCGATCTGGGAGACGTTGAGTCGGCCCGTGAATAAAGTCCATCCTACGTGATGCTAATGCCACCCATTCTTCGACTTCCGACACTAGTAAAATGTTATGTGTGTCAATTTACAACATAAACGTGCATAATTCTATACCTTTTCGAGAAAATCTCGATGCCACTGTGGGCAGTCTGTAGAGGGTATAAGTTGGTGTTTTACAAGAAAACTACATGTTACTATTACAAAATTTATATCCATATTTTTTAGGTTTTAAGTATTTATGCACCTGAAGTAATAATATAACTAAATACATAGATAAGTCGGTAATTATCAGCACTCTATTTCTAAAATTTATTTGAACAACGGTAGAAAATTTACAAATTACATTTTTCAACATAATCCCCTTGCTTTTCAATGCATTCTGTCCATTGTTCCACAGGTTTGTTTATGCCCTCAGGAATAAAAAAAAATCGATTGGTCTTCCAGCCACGCATTCACCACTTCTTTCACACTTTCGTAGTGGATTTGATCATTTGCCAGGCGTTATATTCCTGGATTGGAGAGATCACGACTAGTTCGAATTGATGACTATCAACAATTTGTTAAAAAGTCATTAACATATGTCTGGCAGAGTTGTCTAAGGAGACAAAAATTGATTCCAAAGGTTCTGGTCTCGAGCACTGGAAATGGCAAGATTTTTTAGTAAACTTTCAATGTTTGTGATTTCCTACTAAAAAGGAAATTGATGACTTATAAATGCCTAGGGATATTCTCAGTGTGTGCTTTTCTTCACTTCTGGAATGTATCTGACCAGACTTTTTTTTTCTTTTAAACAAGAAGGTGCTTAAGGCCAGGACTGGAGCACACATGCCCTTGGACTTGTGTGAATTATTACTCCCCTCTTTGGCTGTTCAGTTGCTGGCAATCAGTCGAAACTTGTGTTATTCTAAACGGCAGCATGAACTTTGCCAAATCATAAGTTCGTTCCTGCTTGTGGAGTGCATCCCACAACATTCATCACTGATGTTTGTTTGTCCCTCTTTAAACTTGACTTGCATATGACACATTGCCTCATTTCTTAAAGCCTTCTGAATCATATCATAGGTATGTGAGCGACCAGGTTTCTCGCTAAACTTGATACCAATGCGCTGTTCATTTTTTTGTCGTTTTCAATGCAATGCGCACGACACGCACAACAAGTTTAGGCTGGTTGTCGGCAACCGAGCAGTACAGTACAGAAGCAATAAATCATGGATGCACACATAATTCTAAGGTCACACTTGCCCCACACCCAATTTTTTTTTAATCATACCTTGTATGAAGACAGGCAACATTGTTCGCTTGCCCTCTGAAGAAGTGACCACATGCCACCGATTAATTTCACGTATAGCATTTGTATAACACTCGTGGGTTAAATTAAAAAAGATTGTTAAAAGAAACAACGAATATGTAGTTTGTACGCAATTTGAGTTCGTATTATACTGTGTGGTTCCACCTCAAGAAAATACTGTTATGAGATAAGAAATTTATTGTTACAGAGCCTCTGCTTCAGTGTTTAAAGGAAAATATGAATAACTAAGACTATTTCTCCATGGTTGTACCCACTCAAGCCAAGAAGCCAGTAGTTATTCTTGCTTATATCTCTCATTTAGCTTAGGAGTGCTTTACAGCTGTCAGAGTTACACTCAGTGAAGCACAAAGGATTGCAAAATGTACCCGACATGTTTAAATTCTTAGAATTTGTTTCAATGCGTGTTCTTTGTAATAGAAGGCAGAAATCCGCCCTTTCACTCGGCATTGTGTATACTAAGAATAGGATAGGGGATAGTAATCTTTGCTCTGAAGTGATGTCGTGCATGATTACAAAAGATACGCGATATCTTTATTTGATTTTTTTCCTACCCAAACAATTATAAAACATAAATCATGACATTACAATGTTAAGTAGGAAAGATCGGTAATATTTGTTATGGTTTATTATTGTCTACTAATGTTTGGGTAGGAAAAAAGTCAAATAAAAATCTCTCTTACACCCTAACTCAACCATCATACTTTGGACTGTTATTAAATCTTAACATTCTGCATTCAGCCTAAAACTTAATGCATGCTGTTGACCAGCCATTAGAATCTTCTAGAGTCAAAACAAATGTAATATATATATTTTTTTTTACGATAAGTAACTCATGGTATGGTATATAATCTATAATACAAAAGCACCGTGAGCGCCAAAAGTAAACTTAGAACTAGTAAGAAAGCAAGTGTTTATGAACCTTAGTTTTGAAGGTTGTATCCATCAGGAAAAACTGTCGACAGCAGAGTTTTCCAGAGTTTCGAAACTTGAGGGGGAAAAGTAGAGTTTGACCGTGTAAGAATGACACGAGACAGTTTGCCTAGTAGTACGGACATGAGTAGCAGCAGGAGGAATTAAAGATGCGAGTTCAGCAGACCAGTGACCGTGAACATAATAGTATGACGATATCGTGTAAAAAGTCCCATCGACACCTAATGGGTCGTGTAAGGACAAACGTAATAGTAAAACGGACAAAGGTCAGAGAGGGTGTAAAGAACCGGTGACGGACGGGTCATCAATGAAATGAAAAGCTCGCCTTTGAACTGAGTCGAAAAGATTGAGATGGGTTTTAGGGGCACAACCCCATGTGTTAACACTATACCAAAATAGGGCAATCTTGGTCCTTGTAAACAGTTGCTCATCAGTGAAGTACATCCTGGATCGGAAAAGGAATCCTAATTTTCTGGAAGAAGCTTAGGCTATAGTACAACTGTGATCATGCTAGAAAAGATCAGATGAGAGAGTAATGTCTAATATAGAGAGTGAATCATTGTTGGATATTGTGGTTAACTTTTTAACACCCTAATTTTGTTCATTAAAAACAATCTACAGCACTTTATTCTGTCAAAAGATGTAACCATAAATATAACCAAAATGATACACACAAATAACAAAATGATGCCTTTATAAGAAATAGACAAATACAGTTAACATTTACAGGAACCTATTTCCAAAAATCATCTTCCTCTTCTTCTTGTTCCTCGTCCCAACCCGATTCAACTTTTTCCGCTTTGTCGAAATCCACCTCCTTATCGTAAACGTATTCGGGGTCGCCCGGTTTCACTTGATGTTTTATAAAAGTCTCGTTCATAATATCCTTCTTCCGTTTAACATCTTCGTCTTGAAGTTTATTCAAGTCCTCTTCCGGATCGACGCTGAACTCTTTCTGCACGACGTTTAGGCAGTCGCCAAGACTTTTACCTCTCGAGTGTTCCTGAAGAATGCGCAACATTTTCTCCACCACGCCGACGGAAACGTTCTCCAAAAAATGCCCGTGACGTGATTTCAAGTCCTTTGCAAAAAACGAAATGTCTGAACACGCTTTAAAGTTTCTCACCGGCATGTTGTACGCTTTCAACTTTTCACCGCTCGAGCCCGCTTCGTAAACGAGAACCAATCGTGGAGGCGCGAATCTAATGCCGCATTTTTTTACTTTGATCGTAGCTGCCGAAGTCATGTTTTTCGATTTATTGTTCGTGCACAGTTACTTGTTTGTGATATTGCTGCATAACTGAAGACCTTCGTTTTAATAACGGACTGACGCGGCACCTACAAATAAGAAAAGTAGAACATTACAAATAAATACTGAAAGGAAATTGGTAACTGCATTTCTATAATTAATAGAAAAACCTGTGGAATTCACAGAAATTTAGAGAACTGGTTATAACAGCAAGTCCATGTTCACCAACTCATATTTTATAACCATAAATAATATTCAAAGTCGGATATGTTTGTAGAATATAAATGCTTTAGTAAATATCTCTGTACGTAATTCTCCTCAACTTATGGTGCATAACGTCATCAAATAATTTGCAGCATTGTATTGGTAAGGAAATTAAAAAAAGGTTCGTAAACAATTCATTTTAGTTTCTGGTCACTTTTAGAATTGAAAAATATATTGATAAGTTAGGAATAACGTAGATAAAGTGATAGAAGCCGATTTTGTTTTGACAAGTTTTTGTGACCATACCAACTGTTGTTCAAAGTCGACATGGATGTTGAAAATGGCTAAAATGCGCATTTTTTATGAGTGCATTGTATCCAGCGATTCTGAAACTTATTAGGTAGATATCCAGTCAACATCTTTGAAATAGCTGAAAATACTCCACCAGCTAATCCGAGGAATTACGCATGTACGATATCGAATGAGATGGATACAGCTTGGTGAAATGCCACGAGGATACTGGGATGAAGGTATTAGGCCTGGTTTCTTAGACCTCATGAGAACCTCTTGCATTGACTGAACTACAATAATTAATCATCATAGCTTACTGATATATCTTATAAATATGCATTACAGAATCACGTAACATTGAAGTTCTATTACCTGGATTACGAATGTGTGCTGTTCCTTAATTGTGCTAAACAGAATGGCAGGCATGAAGGATTTGTGGTGAATATGACGGAAAACCGTTACAGATTGTACAAGTACTGATGCAAGGAAAAGCATAAGGTAAGCAGTGGCGAAAGTAAGAACTTGAACAGCGGTTACAGTATATTACCTATTATACCTTCCACGAGCGTCTGAACNTTTCCATAGCTATCCACAGAATTCAGTTTTTGCATGAACCTTACTTAAACAGTAAATAACATTTTTGTGTTGGGAGGTCTATGAACTCATTTCTTAATCTTGTGTCGTTATGGCACTATGTCGACAAAAGCCTCATTCATAGTTATTACAACTGTTTCCTTAAGAATGCACACAATACCTTGAGCGTTTGTTAGACGTTTATATAAGGGGGCAATGACATGGTAAAAACAAATACAGTTTCCATAAGCACACACCTCTTAATTGGCAACCACACTGTTATAAAAATCCTATATGCTGAAGACTCGCCCGGACTAATTACTTACTTGTATCTGTTGTGTAGCTTAGGAGTGGTTTACAGCTTTCCAAGTTACACGAAGTTAANCANNAANNNTTNNTGATTAACTTGGTGTAACTTGGAAAGCTGTAAACCACTCCTAAGCTACACAACAGATACAAGTAAGTAATTAGTCCGGGCGAGTCTTCACGTTACTACTGTCAACAAATAATTCTTGTGCAACAGCTGTAAAAGGACACCCATTATATCTTCGTGTATCTAACCACCGTCCACAAAAAAAAAAAAAAAAAAAAATGGTAATGATGATAATTATCGGTACGTGTTGTTCGACATCGTACCAACATCAACTGGATTTGGAATCAACATTAATAGACAATCACAAACAATCGCTCCTTATGGTGATTCGATCACAAAGCCTTTCAATGCATAGTCCAGTGTAGTGCCCTCCAAACCAGTAAGGGCTTATCCACCTGGAAAACAGATGTGGTAGTTAATTAGAAAGCTATTCTTGGTACTGATACAACATTTGATAGCTTCACAAATTTAAGTTGGATTCAACACAGATTGAACTTCACAGTTAAAGACAAAATTTTCTAGGCTAGCTATTGCTTAGGGTACAAAAACTATCTTGGCTTCAACCCCAACATCAAAATTTACTAAGTCCAAAATTAATGTACTTTAAACAATGAACTCTGATACGATGTATGTTACAGTAAGGTACCACTTATGATGACAATAAAAAATGAAAACAAATTGCACTGATGTTTGTACAGCATATCAAGTCCAAGGACAGATATTAAACTCCTCTTAGCAAAACAAAATGGATATATGATGTTTAACATCCTACAGACACCTGATGGGTCATTTAAGGACGGTAAGCAATTCTTGTTATGATTAACGGGGATGAATGGGCATCACAAATACCCATGCCTTACGCGGGATTCGAACCCACAACCTCTCGGGGCCAGAGTACGCTATGCTAACCGCTAGACCAAGCAGGTCGGCTATAAATGGATATATGTTGTTAAAAAAAACACATAAACTGAACGTACCAGTATATTTTTATTTGGTATTAATTACTCGCAGACACAAAGTAGTCATATGCTAAATGATTTTTTTTTCATTCAGCAGCGAGAAAAAACACCGCAGAGGTCGGAAAAGGACAAGTCGGTCACCGTCGATGCAAGTTAATTGAAACCTGGACTTCCAAGTAATGGCACTGGAAGACTGGAAGTTAGTTAATCACAAGCAGATGTAGCCTACTGTAATTAAATACAGAGCATCCAATAAAACATTATTTAGTTACAATGGACAACTTTGGACAGAAAAAAAAACACTAAGTACAAATACTTGATTTTTGGATAGTTCGGTTAGGATAGGTGATTATTAAAACCTTATTAGAGGAAAGAAAATTTAAATCGCGACTTCATCGCGGGCGCAATATCGCGATCGCTCTGGATCTACTGGGACGTCTGAAGAACTAACAGACCTTGCATCTTTTATGCATACTAGCCATGTTTACATTATTCTAACAATATACATACTAAGTATTTGTATGTTCCACTACTGCTGCTATAATTTCTAGTCAAACCCTGTACTACTGCCATAAAAAATGAAATCACATTGGTGTTTGCAGGTTTCATTGTCAAAGCTGTTTAATAATTATTTACCGGCTGTACTTATTCATTTTCGGACCTCTCGTAATGGCAAAACAAATTTAGAGCTGCAGATATATTTTCAACATAAAAAGATATTCAAATTACGCTAAATAACATGCTTACTAAATAAATAATGAGATATCGCATTCTCCACACTTCCCTCTTCCCGTATTCCGTGCATGCAGCCCGCAACGCACTACTACTCCGCTTTTTACGTCACACAACATGGTGTCTTTCAAAAATATTATGGGATAGCAAGAGGGACGTCTTTGTGACATGCAGTGCTGCCTAGCACAAGTCAGAATCAAAGGAAGTGGGTGTCATTTTGTCAAGTGCTCGTGATTTGTGGCCTTGTGAAGTACTCTGATGTATGTAGAAATGGGTGAAATTCGTTCAATAAGACACTCGGTTGCCGAAAACGAGATTTTCGATGTATTCAAGTCTGGTAAATATGAGTAGGGACCATATCCGAATCTTTGAATGTAAAGTGTTTGTTGTGCATCTTGGGGCGAATCGTTCACATTAGTGAGTTACTGAACATATTCTACTACAATAGCTAAGTGCACTTGTTGAGTTTTATGACGAGAAAATGACTATGTGTGGTGTTCTGCGAGTGTCAGTACGTGCTTGTTATATGGTCCCCAAGTGATGAACCAATCATGGCGAAGTGGGTCACGTGGTTAAGTCTTCGTGGCGTTTTCAGCTGCTCGCTGAGGCAGCTGCAGAACGGTTGCTTTTAAGAGGTGGGAAAATGGGAGCTTGATATTGGGGGTAAATGACTCCATAGAACTTGATTTTTTCGTGCGATTATAAAGATAATAGGGTAAATTTCACTATGACCATTATAGTTTTTCTCATAGACACGTCTTCGTCTATGAATCAGCGAGCTTATCTAGGGGGTCGCCCTAACTTGCTGGATGTAGCAAAGGGAGCAGTAGAAACGTTTGTCAAGGTAAGACATTGGCAGGCATTAAAATTTCGCGAAAATAGCTTTTTTTAAATTAAAATGTGTCTGATTATTGTTTTTGTTATTATATAATAAAGGTTCGACAACGATCACCAGAAAGCCGAGGAGATAGATATATGCTGTTAACTTTTGAAGAACCGCCGTTTAATATAAAGGTAAGTTGACTTTCGATTTATTTATTTTGTAGGTGCAAGAACAATACATTTGTGGATAAAAGTAAACAATGTATATTGGATTGAATAATTATTGTTCGTGCAGCGGAACTACCAAATTTGTAGTGAATAGATTTAGAATGGTAAAGTGTTTCAGCATTAGGAAAAAAAAATAGAATTGATATGACGAACCAGCGTACGTTTATCAACCCGTGCCAGGCGAGGCCCACACTGGAGGCTCACAATTTGACTTGTGGGAACAAGAAACAAATGACGGGCGTGTAGCGAATGGGAAAAGGAAGGGATGCATTATTTTGATTTACATAAGGCGCTGAAATGGGCTACCATCTCCTGGCTTTTTAGGTACGGTAGTAGCCTACTAATATTAAAAGAATGAAGTTGTTTAGTAAAATCACCGAAAAAGATGCATTAAATAATAGGGGCATATCATACCCTTAACTTTGAAATATTTCAGTACTTAGCCTAGTGCTTTTTTAATAATAATTTGTAGAAAACATTTAAAAAGCTTATTATATGAATGTAATAGGGTAGGCTATAATTATATAAATATTTTTAATGCTCAGCCTAGTTTACTAGGTATCACTCAGACTTGTGCTGAAACCTATAGGTAAGGTTTTTTCATTAGAGGATTAGGTGTGTAGACTAGGTACCCATAGGCCAATGTAGCACAATTGGTTATTCATTATAAGGTAAGGACTCGCCCGGACTACATAATTATGCAAAATAATGAAACACCTTTACTTACTTGTATCTGTTGTGTAGCTTAGGAGTGGTTTACAGCTTTCAAAGTTACACCAAGTTAATCACAAAGGATTCATGATCATCCACACCTCTAGAAATCCACAGAACTTATTTAAGGTGATCACTNGCCAGCTTCAACTGAAGTCTCACCAGGATCACGCCTCTAATAGCCGCCAAAATCAGCTGAATTCTACTTTTTCTTTCTTTATATGCTGTTTCAGAGTTAGCTAACTCTAAAACAGCAGAAAAAGTAGAATTCAGCTGATTTTGGCGGCTATTAGAGGCGTGATCCTGGTGAGTCTTCAGTTGATGCTGGCGAGTGATCACCTTATATAGGGCCTAAACCTGTTCTAGGTATCTATGGTGAAGACTCACCAGGAATAACTGAAGACTCGCCCGGACTAATTACTTGTATCTGTTGTGTAGCTTANGAGTGGTTTACAGCTTTCCAAGTTACACCAAGTTAATCATGAATCCTTTGTGATTAACTTGGTGTAACTTGGAAANCTGTAAACCACTCCTAAGCTACACAACAGATACAAGTAAGTAATTAGTCCGGGCGAGTCTTCAGTTAGTCCGGGCGAGTCTTCACCTTAATTGAAGTCGGAATTCGTATAAATTTCACCAGGATCACGCCTCTGATGACCGCCAAAATCAGCTGACTTCTACTTCTTTCTTTGTTCTGCTGTTTCAGAGTTAGCTTGTGTGCACCTTAAACTTTCAAAGAGATTAATTGAACTAGTAGGCCCTACTGTTTAGATCAAAGAATTGATTACAGTTTACTTTAATGGATCTAACCAGTACTAAGGTTGTGACTCGCCCGCACTAACTGAGAGGAATATCCAGGGTAACATAATTAGGTACTTTACTTACTTGTATATGTTGTGTAGTTTAGGAGTGGTTTACAGCTTTCNAAGTTACACCAAGTTAATCACAAAGGATTCATGATCATCCACACCTCTAGAAATCCACACTATTTATTTATAGAAGCCTGTTCTATCTAATTAAAGTCTGAGTTTGTATAAATTTAACCCAGATCAACAACAACTATGGCCGATGTCTCGCTCTCCTCTTGTGTCTTCTCGTATCTTTTCGTGGGAAACGTCCCGCACTGTTGCCAAACATATCCCAAATAAAATTATGTAGCAGATTTTTTTTTCTACCCATATGTTGGCGGACAATAATAAAAGTATAAAACATAGCCAATAGCTACGAACTTTCCTTGAACTTAATATTGTAATTTTATAATAACAGTTTGTGGTCATATTTTATAAAAACTAATAAAATAAAATGAAGTCTGTTATTTTAGCTCAGTCTTTTTTGTTTTTGTCTGTTCCAGGAT
>KZ869902.1:30384-40690 GCA_003456935.1 Machilis hrabei | reverse complement strand
TCCCATGGTCGGATATTGTGCGATTTTGGATATTTTAAAATATACCATTTTTGTAGACGAATGCCATTTCAAATGCTTCTGAAGCAATTTTGCCCAGGTTTATGGGTAATTTTTCTTAGTTTGACTAGTCTATACTGCAAACAGATAGAAACGATCATGTAAATAAGATTAGGGAAGTTAGGTGTGCAATGGACATGCATTTGTGGTCTTTTTTCCTCGGATAATAAGGGAATGGAATTGTGTATTGCACCCGCTGCCAAAGACTAAAAGTTGATTGCGGGATAAGGTGTAGATGTAGAAATNTGTTGATAGACATATTGATGTGAAGTGTTTTGTGATTTGAATGGTTGGTCTCTTCTGGTTTCAGGTCGATCGTACAGCATCACTTCACATCGCATGCTGATGCAGTGTATCGACAGCCTCGTGCAGAAGGTTCACAGCGGCGTGATAATCAAATTCGAGAAAATCGGCCCCGATCCTCCGACCATCAACGAGAGTTAGTATAGTATTCATAAAATGCGTTAATGCACGTGTGATTTGTTGGGTGACTTTTTGTCAATGCAATGCAGACGTCGGCTCTGGTGTAGTGAGTTCAGTTGTCGTATGTTTTTGTTCTTTTCAGATGCAAAAGGTGATGCAGCAGAGGCGGAAGGGGAGTTCGATGGGGTGTCGGAGACTCGCGAGCCCGAGGCCGGCGAATCGAATTCCGTCGGTCCCCCTCGAATCGAGGGCTCGGTCGAGTCCGTCGCCCTCGGCAAACCCCCTCCGTCCCTCTCGGCCAACCAAAACGGAGCGGTCCACAATCCTTCCTCGCGGCCTCAGGCACAGAACGCGAATGTCGGTGCCAACAACGTCCCACCGTTGTCGAGTTTGAACTCCGTCCCGTGGCAATCGTGCCGCAAATTAATCTATGTGCCGCGCTCTGCGCAGAAGGGGTTTGCTGTGGGGCACTGGCCCATTCCCGAATCGTTTTGGCCCGATCTTAGCGCCTCTTCCTTGGTAAGTGCAAGCTGTCTGTAAGAATTAGCACATCCAGACTGGCATTCATTTTATTACTTTCAAAATTAGTAAACTCGCTTCACGTATCTTGGTTGTTGTCAGTTGTACGTTGCTACTCCTGGTGAGTGAGTGCAGAAGAAAGAGTATGTCTGGTTTCCTTTAGTTGAACATTTACAGTTTTGCTTTGGATTGGTAGGAGTGTTGTATTAAAATTATAATACTGTAGTTACTGCAGTTTAATCATCTATGGTTATTTTTTTCATATTTTGAGTACTGTCGCTACAGTGTTTATATACAATAAATGTATTGTATAGACCATTTGCTATTAAGTACATTTTGTTTTAATGGTTTAAAATGACGGTTAATATGTATGTATAACAAAGGTTCAGGACTGAGTATAACGAACAACGTAATGGAATGGAACTGAGAGTTGTCTTTATTAGAAGGAGGAACTGATGCATATATGTTTTATTTTCTGCATACCCTGATTATTGCACCCTTACCTTCATTTTCCACCTTCCCTTAATTAAAATGGAGTTCAAAGCTAGTTATTTCTATTGTGATGGGTAGTGCCACGAAAACCTTTTCTTTCACATTAAAGTTACTCTAATTTCATTAGTGTCTTGAGAGATGCTGCCAAATTGTGTATGTGATTATAACATAGGCTGCAGAATAATCTGTGCTATGAGCAGCACTTTATTGATTTGTTTTCTGAATATTTGCCGTTTCTCCTAACATGCGTGCCTGGTTTCTTTGTAAACTGTATCGGTGGCTAATCGTGAGGAAATGGTAGTGGCTATTTTCAAGTTTATACAGTCTACTGTTTGAAAAGTTAGAACCCTTACAAACAGCTTGATAGTAATCAGAAAAATTAAATGTTAAGAAGCTTAACGATTTCACATTCTAAAGCTGCTCGAAATTGACGCTTCATTCGTCGTGGTTTCTTGATAGGTAAACTTTGACAATTGATTTTAGTAGCATACCATCATTTAATCATAAAATGCATTGAAATAATTTTTATTTGAACGTTACGTTTCGAGGATATCTGTCGGGAAACGGGTGTAGCCGCACATTACGTTAATTCGAATTAGAAAAGTAGTTCTTGTAGTGTTAATATTTTGCCGAGATGCTCCCCTCAAGCTTCGTCAGAATGAGACCGCCAGGACCTCGCCGTCATTTACCAAGTTTTAAGTCACGGGAAGCGTATTCGTCGGTTTTCATCTACCAAAATATCCCGTACGAAAACGGACGTAAGAAATATTCAAATCCAATAGATATTGCAATAGTGGCAATTACTTCAAAGATGACAGCGAGGCCGTGACAGTTTTATTCTGACAAACCTTGAGGGGAACATCTTGGTGAAATATTAATACTGCAAGAACTTCTTTTGTAATTCTAATTAATTAATATGATATCATATTGTCTTCATCAGTTGATGTATATTAAAATAAAAAAATACAATAATCTTATTTTCAACAGTGTAGTCAAGGACAATTGAAAATATTATAAATTATATCATGTTGATAATGAAAATGTTAAATGAAATTTAAACAAGCTAAAGTAAAAAGGCTTCTTCCTTCTTGTTCAATCTTAAGAATTGAGAAAGCTTCCTTCAAAAGATGTTCGATTCCTAACTAATGATTTCTTTTTCAGAAATAACAAAGTTGTAATGGTTTTCTGTGATTGCAATATCAGCACTTTTTTCAGGATTATCTTCTTTTATTGAGTTGTTAAATACGATTTTTTAAAGTTGGGATGTTTAGCTGATGTAGGATTTGAACAGTTATTCACAGTATCTTGTGAACCACAGTATAGGTGGAAGGGGTGACGTTTTCAACTTGAGATAGTTTTTAATTTGATTTGTGAGTCGTTAATAGATTCATACAGGAGGATGGAGCCAA
Source organism: Machilis hrabei (assembly GCA_003456935.1). Classification (NCBI taxonomy): domain Eukaryota; kingdom Metazoa; phylum Arthropoda; class Insecta; order Archaeognatha; family Machilidae; genus Machilis; species Machilis hrabei. The sequence goes on along the minus strand of KZ869902.1, from coordinate 37,790 downwards.
GAATTATTGTATTTTCCCTGTATTAAATAATCTTGGCTAATGGGTGTAAACAAAGTGTAACTTCTTAATGGAAATTTTTTTTTAACTTCTTCGATATTTCAGTAGGTGCTGTGTAACTACAACTGAATATATTTAAACAAAGTATCAACACATTTTCCTCCTTACGTCTGAGACTAAGAATAAATTCATGGGGGTCATGAAGGAAGATATGAAAGTTCTGACAGCTATAGTACTCAAATAAATGCTGAAATCTAATTCGAATAACAGAAAAGTTTACTAACAAGTCATTAATGCTTCCGAAACTGTTACACAAGTGCTTTCTCAACATTATGAAATTAATTTGGAAGGATTTAGTATTGTCATTTGATCAGAAAAGTCTTCTTTTTTTTTTTTTCTTTTAAATTCACATTTCCGATTTCCTGTCGTTTCATCCGATTTTTAATGTTGGAGCGATTTTTTGGTTACCTACTGTTTTCTTGATAAAGCTGCTTTGTAGTTTTTGGATATATTCAAGACAGGCTGACTTGTGGAGATGTCACGATGGCAAAAGATACTTGAAAAGAAAAGAAATGAAACTGCACATTATAGAAAGAATAGACAATCCTATTTGGCTTGAATGAAGGATTTATATGACTTTTGGAAATATTGTTGGGTGTTCACCTTTAATTTTGTGTGTCTTGAAAGAGTGATTAATACTTTATGTAAACTGGGTTAAGAAGTGACCGGTGCATGTCGTTAAATAAAGTTTCCAAGTACAGTCGTACCCCGAGTTACAGATCTTCGACTTACGACACGTCGGTATTAAGGAAATGTTTTGAATTGCCACCGTTCCCAGAAGTTGCGGCGCTCGTTTAGGAGTTACGGCTCTTAAGTGGCACGAAGTCGCTACCGGATCGGTATTTTGGCAAAACATTGTCCGGTGAATAGCGTTTCTTTTAGTTATGGATGCTTCATTTATGTCAGTTATGCATCGTTAGCGAAAAATATAGGCTGTGCTTCGACAAGTGGATATTTTCGTGTTGTGAAATCAGTGTCGTAACTCCAGGGTACGTCCATCTTACGGAGGGTATGTAGAGCCATGCTCGAAAGAATTTCCGTGTGTTTCAAAATCCAGGAACGTGGAGTATTTTTCTTTGCCATGAGATTAAACAAGTCTTATTGTGGGAATGGTTGCACATTAAATTTGAGAATTATTCAGTGCCATCCGTGACAGCATTACATGTAAATGGTAAGTGATAAAATCTTTGCATCTAATTTTAAAAAAGAGTGTGATGTGTGTGTATAGATTTAGGAACAAAGCAAGTGTTTGCAAAAGTTTGAATGTTTCAGGAAAAACAGATCAGGAAGATTGAGCAAAATATAGAACACTGGTAGACCCTTGACACGAGACACTTTGTGTAGAAGTACCAGGAGGAACCAGAGATGTTAGCTCAGTCAGTATAGCAGAGACTGTGAAAATAACGGTAAAAAAGACAAAGTCTGAGACTGCACGGCGATGTGATTGAGGGTGTAAAGCACCAATTAGGGAATGGAAACGTATATGAGTTAGTGCTCTGCATTCCCTGCCAAAGACTTAAAGTTGATTGCTGGGTAAGAGTCCACATNTCAGACATACGTGACTATGCTCTTAAACTAGTTTTGGTGGACAGCAGTGTTATAATATATATTTATTATGATAATTTTGACAGCATTCATCTTTTCAAATTGAATTTTAAGTTTTAAGGAGCAGATAAGACCACAACAATACAATCCCATGATGATAGGAAAAAAAAAAAATAGACGGACGAGAGGTAAAGATATGTTTTCTAAAAAGTGTGTATCACGAGAAGTCAGAGTTGTGGATTAAGTAAAAGTTTGTATTTGTCATAAATGAAAGTGATCCAGGTAACATAAGTTAAATTCTGTCACACAAGTCTACCAGTGTAATCTAGAGGAACACCTTTCCCATGGTACCGAGGAGTATCTCCTTGCTGGTGGGAGACGAGCAACTTGTCTGACAGTGAAATATGTACTCTGCCAATAGAGAGTAATGTGTAGTAACTAATGGTTTGTAACTAACAAAAGAAAGGAAAACATTTCAAGTGGCACCCAACGTGGGGCCTAGAATACATTACGTGTATCGTCGTTGGAGAGAATAGACTGTAGAACCGATTGATCGAAAGCAAATGTATAGAAAAGTTGCTATATCTTTAGCAGATAGGGCAAAGGTTAAACTGGAAGAGGTCCACGAGTAAACGTTGCAAAGGTGTCCCGTATCGAACAGGAAAGATGAGACGCCTTTGTCGAGTTCACAAATCGAGTTCGTGCGAAGAAAAAACGATTAGAAAAGCCCATGCCATTGGAAGAAACCTTCCAAACTCTTTATAAGGAAGATTATAAGGCATACACAATTGCAGAACTTTTAAGTTTAGTTGAAAGCACTAGAGTCGGTCAACTGGCAAGCCAGTACAAAACGAGGTAGTGAAAGAGGAAATCTTAAAACTTATCATCAAAACTCAAAGCGATAGAACGGTACGGGTCTGGACGAGCCGAGGAGGATGTCAAAGTTTTGATTGTATTTACAAGGTGAAGCTCAATATGAAGGGGAAAACACAATGTCAAACTAACCAAGCAACAAGTCGCCACCACAAAGATGAATGGTGTATCCGAGAAAAGAAATTATTCGAGTCTACAACAAGAAGAAGAGATGGTAAAAGGAAATATGAAAAGGAGACAGTCACATTGGAAATGCCTAGAAGAGAAGAACATTATTTTGTAATATAAAATTTGCAAGAGAGCAGAAAACTTCTTGCAACAGCCAAATGAAGCTGTTACTCTTCTAATAATACGATGGAATCCGTTGTCTGATATGCCAAACGCTACGTTCAGAAATGCAAACGGAAGCATTGATCATGAACCCCAGAACAAAACCCATCTCAATCTTCTCGACTCAATTCAGAGGCGAGCATTTCGTTTAATTGATGACCCGTACCTCACCGGTTATTTACACCCTGTCTCTCACCGTCGTGCAGTCTCGGACCTTTGTTTGTTTTACCGCTATTTTCATGGTCACTGCTCTGCTGAGCTCGCATCTTTAATTCCTCCTGTTGCCGCCTATGTTCGTACCACTAGGCANCCTATGTTCGTACCACTAGGCATAGTGCCTCGTGTCATCCTTATACGGTCGAGCTTTTTACCCACAGAACGGCCTCTTACGACTCTGCTTTTTTCCCTCGAGTTTCCAAACTCTGGATCACACTACCATCAACTGTTTTCCCAGATACATACAATCTTCAAAACTAAGGTTCATAAATACTTGCTTTCTTCGCAGTTCTGTGTTTTCTTTCCTTTGGCACTCACGGTGCTTTTGCATTACAGGTTACACCCTTTCGTGAGTTGATTATCATAAAAAAAAAAAAATCATATGGCGCTAACTGATGTGACGGATTGTATTTCTCAAGGTCAAGGAAGTTACATGAATACAACAAAACAAGACAAGAAAGAGGCTGAACATATTATAATATGAAAGGACATTACCTGAACAATACGACAAAGCAACCAGAACACAGGTTATGAGTCTGATACAGGGGGGGGGGGGCGATATGTTAAGAAGGTAAAGATAAGCTCCAGGAAAATACTGAGGTAGTTAAAGTCACTACAGTAAATTGCAAGCTAGAAAACTTTAAAAATATCCTAACAATTGCAGGTTAGCAGCAACAATGCTATTAGACGGTGGTGCGGATATAGGTTCGACTAAGAATGCCCCGTTTAACCGAAAGCGAAAAATAACAGAACGACTCAAATTCGTAAGCGCTACGACTGAACAGTACGCCNGTGGGTCGCACAAATACCACGAGTTTGTGCCAAAAACATGCATTCGAAAATAGAGTTCAAACAAATGGTGTTTTGGTGCAGTTGGTTAACTATGGACAGTTAGAATATGTGAATAAACAGGAATACTTCCGATTACTAAAAGAAAATAAACCGCTAACAGACTAGCAAACCGAGAATAATTTCAGCGAGGATTTTTAAGGGAAAAGGTGGTCGGAGACAAAACGGCGAATGAGTGAGTGCAATCTGACCAAGCAACAATTTTAAGAGTGAAGAAAGTTGTAAGACCTCAAACGAACGGTGGAGCGGAAAGTGAAAAATACATCACCATCCAACAGAGACGAGATTAAAACCGCTAACACAGGAGTAGTTGGCGACTAAAACGACATAATTGAAGGAACAGTGAAGAGATGAGAACGAAGGCGAGATTCTAGATTCGACCACAAAGACCATCGAACGAACACACGACTCCAAGCGTTACCGAACAATCATCGTGCGTGTTATTTGAGAATAAGCGAGAAGTAATCGCCAGGTTTAGACACAAAATCGACGAGGGTGATCGCAAAACAATAAAACAAAAATTGAGTGTGACAGAATGAATAAAGGTACAGTTTTCTTCCCGTGATAATTACGACTGAACGCCAAATGATTTCACAGTCCATCTCAAATTCGTGTTCTCCAGATGAGATGATGCGAGTGAGTTTTTAACCGGTATGAAGACTCTTCCACCCCTTGTGACTTAATCAGTCTCTTCTATATACGCTAAACGACGGAGGGAATATGTTGGACAAGATTCAGTAGCTAACACTATATCAGCTTTGGTTTCCTCTATCATTATTTGTAATTCTACAGACTTATTGCATTCACTTTTACAGTTTACAGTAACAGTGTTACGTTAACCTAATCTAGTAGCTTTGTGAACCTTAAATGTACTATTATTTATATAGGGTTCTCATTTACTATGTTAGGATTTCTTAGTAAAAAAAAAATGATTAACCAAGCTAGTGCTCACCTTAGCTGCAGCCTCAGACGTATAGCGAACTCGAGATCGATCCAGAACTCTGCTGCACTGCTCCCGTTCTGGTCTAGAGTCAATAAATTGCCTGCGCACCTCTGCCAGCCTTTTGTTTATACCCTGTATAGAATTCCATACCAGGTTTCAAGTGCTACTGTGACCAAATTGTGGAGAGAAGTTCATCATAGGCACAGTTGCTAGCATAGTATTTCAAGGACAAATTTGCAAACCAAATGCGTAGGATTTGCGAATAAATTTTGTGTAATTACTTCGAACTTTTATCATTTGATTTTTTTGTTGTTTTTTTGTTAAGTGTTTTCTTGATGAAACTGCTTTTACAGTTTTTGTGCATTCAACACAGCCTGATTCATTGTGAAGTCATGACAGCAAAAGTAGGCCAAGGAGGATATAGATAACTGAGAAGGAACTTATTGTACACTCTTTGGTGTGATCTGTCTATGAAAAAAAAAAAAAAAATGTGGCTACTGCGCATGCGTTGGCATAACTCGCGCAATCCTGTTGGACTTTTGACTTACTTTTGTTTAGTGCAACCAAATGAGGATGTACGATTTATGTTGGCTGTCTGTTCTTCGTACAGGATAAAATTCCATTGCATCTTTTTATTTCAGTCCTTTTAAGCACATAAGAAAACTTAATAATGTCCAAATGGACTCCACAATTCTCCCCTATGTCCGGATAATTTTAGTAGATGTAATACTGTTTGATAAGCGTCTGTTACATCTTTGACTTTGTATTAGTGAACAACTACTCCATCTGGTGAGGTTGCAATGAATTACTCTAGTCTGCAAAAGCAGGTACTTTGTTGCTATTTGCAGCTATAGCTTCAGTGTTTTGTCATGGAGAAAAGAAATCGATCTGTGATGAAACCAGCAATACAAAAAATATGCCTGTACTGGACGAGTAGAAAATGGCGATTGTATTATTTTTTTTTAAATCTGACCGAACTAATCCTGAGAAAAAAGCTAACATGCCTACATCGATACTCACATTGAGTTTTTTAAATACTCTGTTATTTTCTTTTCTTACATTGCATATGTTTTTAAAGATTGAAGATAAATGGTGATAAGTGACTTTTTATGTAATTTTACAAAAGCTATCAGAAATTGCACACAACTATGGGGCTTTAATAACACTTTGCAATCCTTATAAATGGTTGTATGTGTTTAGGCATTATGCACTTATAATAACACATTAGCTAGCACCCTGAATTACTTAACGGTTTCCAGTATATTGGATTATTTTTTCATGTTTGAGTGAGAATTATCGCAAACTGTTAAAATACCGTAAATGTGTTCATTGTTTCGTTGATATACTAAAAAGATACTCTATAGCAGTCAGTAGTTTTAATAGATTTTTGCGTTAGCTTTATGACAATGTCAAACACATAGACCCTTAAAACATCTTCTCTGACTAATTAAAATCCGTAGTCTCGTATCCAACAAAGAAAAGTAGAGGTTACTGGACATTTAAGAGATACATTAACGACTATGCTATAGAAGTCTAGAATAATTAGTATGCAAACCTCAAATTAATTTTTTGTCGCTATGCAGATGCCAAAAGTGATAAACACGCGATGGAAGATGCTGCCATCTATTATCCAGTTTTGCACGTATTTCAAGAGCGGGGTGCCGTTTATTCTTAAAAATTAAGTTGTGCCTCGTAATTACGTATTTAATCACGATTTTTTGTCACGTAAAAGTACTTTGTGTTTACATTCAGTGTTATTTATATTTTATACAAAAGCCATTCGAATATTGAAGGAATATGACAATTTAATAAAGGAATATGATGATATATGTAAGCTACAGAATCAGATATTAGATGGCAGCACCTACCATCGCATGTTTATCAAATTTGGTATCCAAAACCTTTACATTTTTTTCCACGGGCGAGATAGGGCTTTTAACCACTATTTATTCTAGGACACTATAACCTGGGTGGACTTAAGCTATTATTGCTCCCATTGCATATTTTTAATCTTCAAAATCATTTTGGACTTAGTTTTTCTAGCTCACTTCTAAGAGGCAAGAGAGGNATTGAAGTGGATGCGTGTTACACGTTGTTAGCCGTGATTTTCAATTTCAGTTTACTCAAAACCATTAGTCATTAGTCCACTCATATCCTCAATTCATAGATAAACATGCATTTTAGTTACTCTCGACCCACTTTCGCTCGCAGCCACATCATAAGTGGGCCACACTTGCTGTCACGTGAACTTTGTTTTGTCATTAGCTGTGTTCACCTGACTTGCTATCTGTACAAGTGGTGCCAACCTAAAAGCTTTAGGACATTGTCCGCGAAGGATTTGTGTATTTCTCTTCGTGTATGTTTTACTGAAATGTAATTTCATACTGGCACCCTGAATTCAGGTATGATGAAATAGTTATTTTATAACAATAAGACTAAACACAGCAGCCATTGCTGCCGTATCGGACCGCTCAAAACTTTCGTGTCGAGAGTGTTGCGCGGAAAACCGTTTCTCCGAAAGGTTTTGCTACCTTTTCGTACTGTACAGCCAGTCACTACAGTTAACAGGAAGATTTGGCATCTTTGTCTTTCA
>KZ869893.1:47673-65534 GCA_003456935.1 Machilis hrabei | reverse complement strand
TTTAAACGCTGTTCCAATGTTGGTTTTGGAGATATTATTTGTTTATAATATGTAGAAACAAAAATACTTCAAAACAAAAAAAGATTCATGCATTTATCTCTATTTGTTGAGAATATATTGCAATTTCAAAAATATGACAGTTCCAAAATGGCTTTCGCACGGGCAACTTTGAACAGCTACATCTAGAGTGAAAATTTAAAAAAAAAAGAAGAAATATGTATTCCTCAGATTATCTCACACTTTCACATATTAAAATTTCAGGAAAATCAGAGACAGTGATTCCCACCCCTCTGCCTGTCTGGAGATGGATTGGACCTATAACAATATTTTTAATTGTTTTCAATTTCGCTTTAATGTTGCTCCGATTTTCTCCGGGAAACCCGGTGATTTTGCTCCTGGGGGAGTACAGGGCCCCCGGAGAGGTGACTGAAAGAGACACTGACTACGAGTCGTTTATACTCTATTTCAGAATATGCGATGAGAACGCAAATGACCCTTTTGGTGTCGACGTGCCGTTAAACAAGACAAGCGATGAGAACTAATTTTAGTTTCAAAATAGCTGATGTATTGATTTTGTAACGAAATGGTTGCAACTCGCGCATTTACGTTTTATATTTTTTAGAAATTTCTGAGAATTCATAAAGGTTTATAATTGTAGCTAAATGTTCAAATACAATTTTTTGTACAAACCCAAACTATAGTGTCTAGAATAAGTAGTGGGTAAAAGCCCTATATCGCCGGTGTAAAAAAATATGTCGCTATGCGGAATCCGAATTTGACAAACTCGCGACGGTAGGTACTGCCATCTAATATCTGATTCTGTACATATTTCATCATATTCCTTCATAAATTATCATATTTTAATATTCGAATGACTTTTGTATAAAATATGGTTAACATTGAATGTAAACACGTACTTTTATGCAACAAAAATGGTGATTAAATACGTAAATGCGAGGCTAAACTCACGCGCTATTGAAATATGTACAAAAATGGATAATACATGGCAGAACTCTTCCATTGCGAGTTTTATCACTTTTGGATTCNGCATAGCGACAAAAATGAATTTGAGGTTTGCATACTACTTATTCTAGATTACTATACCCAAACTATAGTAGTCTAGAATAAGTAGTATGCAAACATCAAATTAACTTTTTGTCGCTATACGGATGCCAAAAGTGATAAACTCGCGATGGAAGGTGCTGCCATCTATTATCCATTTTTGTACATATTTCAATAGCTGGTGCTGTTTATTCTTAAAAAATAAGTTTCGCATTGTAATTACGTATTTAATCGCCATTTTTTGTCATGTAGAAGTACGTGTTTACAGTCAGCGTTAACCTTATGTTATACCAAAGCCATTCGAATATTGAAATATGACAATTTCATGAAGGATTATGTTGAAATATGTCCAAAATCAGATATTAAGGTGAAACACGTAATGCATCAGATATTAGATGGCAGCACCTAACATCGCGAGTTTATCAAATTTGGCATCCAAAACAGTCAAATTTTTGTCCAAGGACGAGATGGGCTTTTACCCACTACTTATTCTAGGACACGGTAATGACTCATTCGTAGTAGTTTACTCATTGTTGAAACTGACAGTCGACTTGGTCTTTCGCTTTAATTTAGTTTTGCCATGACAGTCGCTCTAGAGGTAGATTGCTAAGTTAACTAACGACGTATATATCATAAAAGAACCGGCGGGGCACAGTATCGACTTGTTTCAACTTCCGACATATACGTTTCATCCGCCGAATACATTCGAAAGTCTACAAAAGAATATTCAATATAACAACATGCAGACCTACAAACATTAACGTCACATTGGCTGGATCGACGGAACCTTGCCATTTTACAAGCTTTAAAGTCTAGGCCAACAACTCCCAAGGAATGCTACGGCTCTCTATTCGAAATAACTGAAAATGCCGTCTTCTCGAATCTCTGTCGCAAGTACAACATGTTATTGACTTGAATGAGTTATGCTACGATCAATCTTTGATTTTTAGATTAGTTAGGTTATGTAAGGTAAAGTAGATCCAGGTGTCATCGCTGCTTCTGCGCATGCGCAGAAGTCGTAATTGCTCTGGATTTACCGGGATGCATCAGTATCCATCATCATCTCATTATCATTTTTTTGTTTTAAGAATATAAAATAGCAGTTGTAGTGAAAGGAGTTTAAATTATTCTTTAAATAGCCTCGGTTGCATCTGCACTGTGACAGCTCAACTTAATGGCAAGACAGAGATATGCTCTGTCAGCTTAAACCATCTTATTAAGATACGAACGGATGTAATAAATGTGGTAAAAAAATATGAAAATCCCCAGAAACATAATATGCATTTTATAACGTAAAGCTGTTCACACATTTAAGTTGATCTTTTTAAAATGGTCACATCGCGGAAGGAAATATATACATAATAGAAATCTCAAGTTGTTAAAACGTAAAATGAATCCAGAAGCTGAGTTATTTGAGAAACTACTTGTGACATCACTACACAAAAGCTGTTATTGTTGAATGATTTTTGTACTACGTGTCTACGGCTTAGTAATGTCCAAATAGATTCTACGATACTCCCCTATGTCCGTATAGTTCTAGTCGATATAATACTCTTTGATAAACGTGTGCAACTTCTTTGAATTTTCATCAATGAACAACTACTGCATCTGGTGGCTATGCAGGTACTTCGTTGTTAAGGCAAGCGTAGCTTTAAGATTTTGATAGAAAGTGCTAGTTGTCGGTTCCGGTAGCCTTGCACACCGGAGGTCCCAGGACTGGCTACGGCTGGGTGTTATTCACTGTCTAAATAAAAAGTGTTCACCATCACGTTCATAAACAAATAAACACATACTAAAAGGCGAATAAACTCTCTTGTACCAGGTAAACGACCAAGCAGTCACAGACCTGACAGTATCGTTAAAAGTGCTAGTCAATGCTGCCTTATGGAGAAAAGAAATCAATCTAGAATCGAACCAGTGCACTTTCAGCAATACAAAATATGCCTAAAATCTAAGTTGAACCAGTAGAAAACGATTGGCGTATTTTGTTTCAAAATCTGACCAGCCAGTCCTGAGAAATAAGCGGACATACATCAATTAATCCATTCATCCGATTACACATTGAGTTTTATATATAAACCTAGGTAGATTATACTGAAATTGAATTAACTCAAAATAGTTCTGTTATATTACAATAAATGTTCTGTTTACTCTTCAGTTTTCGAACATGCCGAGCTCAAATGGCTTTCAGAATTTGATTAATGGTTCAATATTCAAGTGAACGATCTAGTCCAGAGACTTTGTGAAGAGAGTGTACTTTGATTTTGTTGGTTTATTGTAAAGGCGCCTGTCGCTAGCCTACGCAAAGCTGTAATGAGGGGTCTTTCAGGTTTAGCGCTAAAATAACATAAACAATCATATTTCACGCTTTCATGTTTCTCTCTTTCTTTCAGAATCGGGCATCAAGTTGGAGGCCGGCAGCTCGCAGACGGTCTACTGGGGCATCCAACTAGACGAAGATTTACTTGAAACAATCATTTCCATATATCCAGAGTGGTTCAAGGTATGTATGGCCTATTGGTAGACTTCCTATCAAAACAAATGTATTTGTGGTCAGAACTATACATTTTAGTCTGTCTTTGTACGTATATACAGGGAAGCTTTTACATTGAGATGTCAAAGTGTCTTTTGAACGCTTCTTTGTCACGGTCCTTAAGAACAGTTTCACGTTGTTCAGAGAAATATATGAAACCTTTTCCCCATATTAGGGTTGAAACTAATGATGCCCTTTGCATAAATATGTATGATAATCAATCCATAAATATTGCATATAACAGTACAGGGTGAGGTAACAAAAAGGAACAACTGGACTATCTACAACTGTTAATCTCAGCCTGATGCGTATAAATCTGTATCTGAAACTGTAATTGCTTGCATGTGCAAAAGTGAGTTAACCCTTATTTTATTGACGAATTTTGAGGATTAATAAAAAATGGTCTAGTTACGGTATATCCACTTTCCAGTATGTTGAACCGAAAAACACGAAAGTGCNCGTAGCGGTTGATCATAGCGCATGAAAGCTGTTTTTTTCCAACACAAACAAATGTGCAAAATCTCAATTCTGTTAAAAAATAAAATTTCAAAACAAATTTGGATGCTTTTCCAAAACATATTTAATACTTTTTTCTATTTCTTGTATGTCGTACATTTTTCCTTCAAGCTGAAAATCTTATTCTTGAAATGCCTTCTTTTAACTGTTGTGATCCAGATTTTTATCAACGGCGTCAACAACTTTTTTATTAGAAGCAAATACTAGCTGTGATTTGTATATCTGTTTCGGAAAACTGGAGACTATTTTCTCTCAGTAATGATGAATNAGGANNCTCTTTATTTGTTTATTGGTTATACTGATTTCTGGTTGGCACTCGGGAGACAGCTTCTAAAGTTCATAACCTTTTTTCCCGAAACGTCATGATTTTCAATGAACTTATGAAAAGTAAATGTAACATTCCTACATGTGGTAAGTGTATCTTCAGCAATAACTATTTTCATCGTTAAGGGTACCTGTCTTAGCGAAAACGTAATCTTGAAAATATCTTATTGCTGAAAAATGTTGTACCCGGTCTTTTTCACGTTTTCTGAAAAGCTTTACATTTCTTTTGTACTTTTAAGAATTACAAATGATGAATTATGATCTTGACACTTTTTGGAAGCACGTTTTCCCTTTATATAGGTTTCACAAATACAGTAATACATATTTTCTGGTCAAATTTACATTCCTTCATCTATTGTAACTGCAACTTATTTACCACTTCACATTTTGCTCTCTTTCCTAAATTCTTACAGCTGGGCTACAAATTTTGCACACACTTACACACACAAAAAAAACAAGATACAAGTGTTTAAGTCATTTTACAGTTTTCATTAAAACAAAAACCAGTTTGTTGCTTATTACTGTATGAATTAGGTGTTTTGAGCAATTTTGATCTTTTGCACTGTTTCCTTAAGTTAACCATTTTCGAGATATAGGCATTTTTCTGAAATGGGATGTATTGTGTGTGACGGCCGTATTGGAAGAACCATCTGCATACGACGAAAGTGTACCCAAAATAAAAATTGTCCCTAGACTCTAAGGAAATTTGATCTTAAGTCAAATTCTCTATATGTCGGTGTACCACTATCATCTCCTTTGTGGCTCCTAGACTAAAGATTTGGTTGTAGACGATAGCCTCCAAGCTAGCATAAAGCGGCTTAAGCCGCAGTACGAAAAATACTTGCACTTTTACGCGTGTATTGCATTTGGATTATTGCGAATTTTGCCGCATTCTCCGAAGGTGCAATAATTCCAATACTGGATTCAGATTAGTGCTGCTCAACCCAGCTTGAACAGTAGCTAAGATGGCGGCAGCAATGCCAGTTAATAAGTGTTGTTCTTAGTACAATGAATAAATTATAATTTTAATAGCTGTGTGGGATGAGTTTTCCTTTAAAATGTTTGGATGAAACCATACACACAATGCTAAGTTGGTTCACGCACAACAAACAAGCAAATGGTATTATTGCAACGTGTATCAAATTATTAACAAGTAAACATCGAATTGCGCATTTCCTTTTTATTGTGCTATTGAAGAGTTGAGTGATCACAGTGTAGGGCCAAAGTGGAAATGACATTTGACTTTTCACGTCTAACTGCTAGGCTACTTTTTTAAACAGATTTAGTACTAATTCACGCTAAGCGTCTTACGCTACTTCGAAAACGTATTTATCGTCTAGCCTGTACTTACCTCTGCTGGCCCATTTCCAGAGTTTCTTACACCTTGTTTTACCACTGCAGTATTTAGCCGTCATACTAGACCATGTGCCCTTCTTGTCATTTAGGTCTTTTGAGTTAAAAAATAAAACGGACGCTCATATCCAAGGTCTGGGGACTTCTGAGGTGTCGTATGTACAGTCCCAAGGAACGTTTGTGCCAAAATATTAAAACTACTTTTTTTTGTATAGGTTTGCGTGATTTCACCCCCTATAATTTCTGGGCTATTTGGACAAAAGCTATGTACCCCATTTCATTCTATGAACTCATTTTACGTTATTTTATCTCTGAACTCCTAAATTTGCGGGGTCGTTATTTTTATATCAAGCTTGTAGCCGAAAAAGGTATAAAGAGGACAAATGTTAAACCTACATTTATTTGCAATCACTGTAGTCTATGAAGGCTACATGCTCAAGGGCTGCAAGAATGGGGACTTTATACAATATGAAACTTATAACTTGCATTTAGGCTGTAGAGTTTGATATTCCTCTGGCATATGAAATTACATAAATAAACAGACTTTGTACAGCCGCCTACCTGTATTGGAAGTATTTGTTTTAAATACTGCATATGGCAGAAATGGCATTACCCAAACTTTCTGAATATTATATTAACGTGCTGTGGGCATGTAATTTAGTTATGCTTATTTAATCTCTACAGTTAAATTTACTTATGGGTATCCGAATATCAATATTTAGTGTTGGTGTATGTATTTATTTAGTCTAACAACAAGTATAATTTGATACAGGCTTCTATGCAGCTGTTAATCATCTGACGTGTGATCGCAGACAATCTGGGGAGTGTTAATTCCAGTACAATTAAATGGCATTTATTCAGTTTATATTTGCTGTCTTAATGACAACTTTCTATAAACAAAAAGACTAAAGTATTCGGCATATTAGTTATTAACTTATTATCCATTAACTGTATAATCATCAAATAATGCGAGTCATTTTCTGCCCATCATTAGTTTATCATACCACGTGCAAAGCTCTCCTTAGTTTACATGCAGGACATCACAACAGCGTCTACAACAAGGCCCGAGTTCGCACAGTAGAATGTTGATTGGTAATTGTAATAAGTCTAAGAATATTCGGTTTGTGTATGTCAACAAAAATTCCGTCATGCTCTACAGAAGCTGAAATTCAGCTCTGTATAAAACTCTGTCACTAATACTTATGAAATCACACGAATGCGTGACACTTTGTGATTCCATCGTATGTTTTCAATGTGTTAGAAAAGTCGCACGCATGGAATTCATGGTACGATTCCTCATTGACAGTTGACATGAAAATTTCCTGTGAAAAATCAGATTCTTTTTGTAAACCTCATTCAAAGTTGGTGAAATGTTACAGCGCCGAATAATGTGTAAAAATGATCGAAATTTAATTTGTGAGCGTGGTTACTTATTAGCCAACAAATTGATAGGATGAATTCCTTTGAATAATTTGAATAGAAATTGAAGAGTAACATTTTTTTGTTTAGAAGCTCCGTTTAGGCTCTACAAGCCCCAAAAGAAAGTATCGATTTGGCAACACTGCTTTGCGAGTAACAATAACTACACATTCAGAAACTCGTCAAGTTGTGCAGTGCTCGTAGCTCAGCGGTATTAGTTTTACTTTCTAAGCATGCATGCATTTACAGTCGGCAGTTCAAACCCCGATTGCGACACCAATTTTTTTTTTCAATTAACTGTAGGAATAATTGGATTAAAACAGTGTAATTATAAATAACAATGTAACTCAAGGACTTATTTATAAACGTGAGTTTTATTATTGCAAACATACACAATTTTTCATAGAAAAATAAAGAGTTATACCACCACTTTGAATAAAAGTGGAATACAAGTGACCGCTTAAAAAGTGCCCGATTAACTGACCAGTCCGTTCCGTGCATATGACATAAGTTTGTATTTACTTTACCAATGTTAATGTTGATGTTTTGTACACAAGTCGAATAGGCACATTTTATCGGTGACTACTTTCCACTGACATGCAACATTGTCAAGCTGTTTATACTTCTGGAGTACATTTTTTACATATTGAACTTGTGTACACAACATCAACATTAACACTGGAAAAGTAAATACAAACTTATGTCATATGGACAGTACTGACTGTTCAGTAAAAAAGCGGTCACTTGTGTTCCACTTTTATTCAAAGTGGTGGTATAACTCTTTCGTTGTCTATGAAAAATTGTCTATGATTGTAATAATAAAACTCACGTTTATAAATAAGTCCTTGAGTTACTCTGTTATTTATAATTAGCCTACACTGTTTTAACCCAGTTATTTCCTACAGTTAATTGAAAAAAAATTGGTGTCGCAATCGGGGT
Organism: Machilis hrabei; assembly: GCA_003456935.1. NCBI lineage: Eukaryota > Metazoa > Arthropoda > Insecta > Archaeognatha > Machilidae > Machilis > Machilis hrabei. The sequence goes on along the minus strand of KZ869893.1, from coordinate 57,388 downwards.
TTGAACTGCTGACTGTAATAAATGCATGTATGCTTAGAAAGTGAAACTAATACCGCTGAGCTACGAGCACTGAATGTGTAGTTAAATGTTACTCGCAAAGCGGCGTTGCCAAATCGATACTTTCTTTTGGGGCCTGTAGAGCCTAAACGGAACCTCTAAACAAAAAATGTTACTCTTCAATTTCGATTCAAATTATTCAAAAGAATTCACCCTATCATTTGTCGGTGTTATTCATTAACACCCTGTATATATTTTCTGTTAAGCAGTACGTACATTTCTTGAATTTTTTTATTATATTTGTCGTCTTAACTCGAAAGAAAATAAAACGAAGTAAAACAAAGTGAATAAATAAGTTGAAATTATTACAAGTGCTGTGAAAATAACTGCAAGTCGCAATGTCAGTCAATATCGTTACTTTAAATACGTGCGCTTTTTAAGAGATCGATCCTAGCATTTTCACTTAACAAGCAAGCTTTAACAGCTGTTCCCTACACCAACAAGCTGTATTAAGTAAAGACCCTACAAATTAAATTCAAGACCCGGAAATACTGAACTCCTAAACCAGGGATGGGACAATTTGTATTTAGCTAATTACTAATTAGCGTTTGCAATTGTAATTACTAATTAATATTTATTGATGTACTTAGTTGCTAATTATAAATGTAATTAGTAATTATTGACGTAAGTAATTACCGATTACAAAAGTAATTAGTAATTATTGAAATACTTAATTACTAATTACAAATGTATATAAAAGAGTTACAGTAGGTATATACATAATTTAGTAATTATTGATGTCTAATTCCTAAATACTATTGTAATTAGTAATTATTAACGTACCCAAATACTAATTACAAATGTATTTAGTAATTATTGACATGTCTAATTACTAAATACAATTGTAATTATTAATTATTAACGTACCCAAATACTAATTACAAATGTATTTAGTAATTATTGACATCTGTAATTACTAAATACAATTGTAATTTGTAATTATTGACGTACCTAAATACTAATTACAAATGTATGACGTGTTATTTAGTAATTATTGACATATATAAATACTAATTACAATTGTTATTACTTATTAAGAACGTGTAAATACCAATGAAACATGTTTTCAGTAATTAGTAATAGTATTAAGGTGTGTCAGTAATTACTGAAAACATTTCTCATTAGTATTTACACTAGTTCTTAATAAGTTATAACAATTGTAATTAGTATTTATATATGTCAATAATTACTAAATACAACATTGTACATTTGTAATTAGTATTTAGGTACGTCATTAATTACCAATTACAATTGTATTTAATAATTAGGCATGCCAATAATTACAAATACATTTGTAATTAGTATTTGGGTACGTTAATAATTACTAATTACAATTGTATTTACTAATTAGACATATCAATAATTACTATATTCATTTGTAATTAGTAATTACATATATAAATAATTACTAAATACCTTTGCAATTAGCCGACCTACTTGGGATAGTGGTTAGCACAGCACGCCGTGGAACGAGAGGTTGCGGGTTCGAATCCCGCATAACATGGATGTGTGTGAGTTGTTCATTAATCACAATAAACATTGAGTCATCGTCCCTAATGACCCATTGTGTGTCGACGGGACGTAAAACACCATATCATCACCTTTGCAACTAATAATTAGGAAATTCAATAATTACTAATTACTTTTCTAATTGGTAATTACGCATGTCAATAATTACTAAATACATGTGTAATTCGCATTTAGATAGGTCAATAATTAGCAATTACATTTGTGATCATCACAAAAATGAGTATTTAGATAAAAAAGTAATTATGACTGCCCATCGCTGTCCTAAACTGTCTTGATTTTGTTAAAATAGTAGGTGCTACATAAACTCCGACTCGACGTAATGTCAACGTCTAATGCGAGTTCACCAGTAAATACTTGGTAACTTTGAGCTAAATCACTGAAACATTGGACAGTCGTTTTGTGACGGGCCAATACTGTACATTACACAGACATGATTCAGAACATTTATAAGTGTCACGTGTTTCAAAGTATTTACTGGTTAAATAGTTACGAGTTTTTCATGTGTGACGAGTGAAGATCTAAAGGCCACGATTGAAAAACCATCTTCTTAAACACGTATATATTTTATACTGAATACGTAACAATTTTCGTATATGAAATTTCATAAGATTTTTAATTGGCCAATTTAATATGATGATTATGATTTTCCTGGCAATACAATTTCAGGACAGATATACTGTTGAATCTGTCCGATTGTTATTTATTTTTAAGATGGTTCGAATCTTGTACGTTACACTTTTTTGTACTTTAGTAAGGACATCAATACAGGAGACAGATTCTCCACAGCGTTGCCATTTTTCATTTTGAAACTTATAGTATTACAACTTGCTTGAGTTTTATTTTGGATTTCATAAATTTTAAATAAGATTATTTTGAGTGTTAATTGGTGTCAGACAATTGCAATATGTAATGTTGATAGCCGTGATTTTGCTTGGTGAAATTCCAAGGATAATACAGGCAACTTTACTCCCGCTATACACTGGTGATTGAACTGCTCTGTTCCGGAGGAGTTCCTGCTCCTTTTTTTGTCTGAGGTTCCGCGTTCTAATTGAACGTTGCTTGTCACTCGTTCGTTCCGGTTTCTGAGTGAGCGTTGCTTGTCAATTTCTCGCAGGAACTCCGAACGTAACGCCAGAATAGTTCTGGAACTGGTTTTAATCCTTTTGCTCCGAGAGATCGTTCGCGAGAACATGAGCGCTAAAGAAATGAGCGGATATGAAGCTCACGAATGAACCGTTCTCAACTTTGAAACGTTCTTGCCAAGTGAGCTTTTGTGGCGTTAACCGAAATGAGCATTCAGTGTTAGAACGAATGATTAACAAATCTTAGCTCTTTCGTTCCGCTGAAATGTTTTCCAAACAGCAGAACGGTTTCGTCAATAGAACTNCAATTGCGGTTTCCGTCAGAATTGTTCCGAGAAAACTCCAGCTCACACTCTAAACTTGATAGAGTTGTTTTTCATTAAATATCAATTAAATCTTACCATTTGAATTAGTGCCGATTGAGTAACAAAAGAATAGTGAGAAGTTACAATTTAGATTAGTAGTTCCAAATTACTTATTGAATGGTAAGTTCTACTAATCGAGATTGTAGAATTCTCGAGGTGTTTTCTACTAAATCATTCGGTAGACATCTGCTGAATTGGTTAGTGGTATGCAACTATTCCTTCAGTTCTTTTCATGTGTTCATTGGCACATTATTTTACCAAAACAGGAGTGACTTCTGTCTTAGGATTGGTACAATTCTGGTGTGCCATTTAAGTACTTTTGACCATTTATTTACTATACAATTTAGTTAGACATTATCCATTGTCTGGTTAACTCTACTTGCTTCTTTTCGAGAGATATGTCTACTCCATCATTAGGCATCTTGAAATCGCTTTGAGAATTAAACTGAAATTTTCTCTAACTGTTCCGCGATTCGAACCCATGATCTCAAGTCAAGATAGTGTGTGCTGGATNTGTGTAAACCGGCTCGAATGACCCATGTGTAGTTGAGTAGTCGTAAAACCACACAACATCATCACAACCACTTGACGTCATAAGGCACGGCAAGTCGGCAAGGCATCGCATGACGTATCCGCCTTGGCCTTTCTTCCTGAGGCAGTACCAATTATAAATGTCTGAAAATAAGTATTTCTGTTAGAACGTGGACCCATGAGATCTACACCAAAAGACCTGTGTTTGATGAGCGTTATCGCCTTTTTCCAGACCTTTTGAGAGACTGAAATACATTTATAACATACTATTGAATGTCTCAAGAAAGTTTTACTAACTTTTGAATCTGATGAAGCCTGTTATCGAGCTACCCGAACTCTCCGCCCATCGGTGGCATGGTAAAGCAAGGTACCGCGTCTCAAGAAGTCCTGGGACTTTTGTGGCAACGGAGGCTTGCTGCAACTTGCCGCGCCTTACCAATAGTGGACGTGTTTCTGTTCGTACATATTTTTGTCAAGAGGAAATTTTCTCTCTGCCGCGCCTTGCCGCCCTCCTGTGCCTTTAGTGGGTATCCACCTTTACTCTCACGCTTATCGTGTGATTGGAACCTGCGTACACTAGAGCCTAGGCACACATTTGGTACGTGTAGAATAAGTGCAGGAGCTTTTAAGTGAAATACAGAATTTTCACTGCAGACAACCGTTTTATGTTTCAGAACATTAACTAAAACTGAAAGTTTATCTCATCGTTTCGGTTTTGTTTCTGTCGAACTTGACTCCAGAACATTTCACTCCTACGTTTGGTTTTGGTTACAAAACGCCCCAGACAATTNACTCCCGAGTTTGGTTTTGGTTACAAAACGTCCAAGATATCTCACTCCCTACTCCATGGAACCGCTCTGGAAGTGTTCTATTTTGGCTAAAAGGCGTAATGCGCTGTTCAGCCACTTTTACCNGTCCTAGTTCGATGGTGGGCCCNTAGGTTTCATGGCCTTCAGCCAGGACGACCGGGACACACTATCCGTGGGTGCGAGGTGGAGCACTTCGCCCTCTAGCTTAGGCTGGAATCGGTAAAGAACTGAAGCAAACTATTTCGTTTCACCCCAATTACCATCCCTGATTTCTACGGTGGAAGATCGTGGACTTCATCTACACCTTAGTCTGTTGTAATTGCATTATTTATACGTGTTCACAACTCTCGTCAGTGACTGAATCACTATAAGAGAAGCTATCAGATTATTTTCCTACAGAATATCTCTGCAACAACGTTTAGAGTATCACTGAATATTNTTTTTCTTTTCTTTTCTAGGACTGCAATCTGAGTATGGCTGAAGGGGGCACAGGCCCTGGGGGATCGCACCCCATCATTCCACTGTCACCCCCAAAAGCTGAAGTTGACGATTCACCGCTGCAGAAAAGCATGGATAAGAACAAAGAATGTAAGTTCACTAGCTCATTTATATTTATTATGTTCTCATTATCGAACGCATAGGTCTATTAAATGCATTTTGTAAAAACAAACTCGTGACGCTATTCTAGTGCTCAGATTTCATTTTCTCGGGTATAATCGCTGAAATACAGCAACTTTTTTTCAGGCCAGGAAGTGCAGACTTATTTTGTAGCCTATTTGAGTTTCAGATTTAAGGGGCTATGTGTGACCGAGTTGTGTTACTGCCTCCCGTTCTGGGTAAAAGAACAATGATTTTCATGGGAATAGATGTAATTATTCAAGGTTTATAAGAAACTTACTTTTTTTAGAGTCAGTGTACATTACTAATAAATTATATAATACGAGACCACTGAAGACACGCAGTATTAAGTATCGGCAGCTCCAAGTATAAGTTAGTAGAATTTCTTCACACCACACACGGAGCAAGTTTTTCGCGTAACCGTACATGATCAAGGCAGTTCCGTACGAAACTTTCTTTGCATTAGGAACGACAGATTCTGAAAGTGAAATACAAAGGAGTACAGTTTTGTAAGGCTGGACGACCGTTTACCACAGTACAGATAGAAGAAGAAACAGTGAGAATTTAGCACTGATGTTTATTACTGATCCTAGTCATTTTCTGTAGTGTTTTGAGGACGTCGACCGCCATCTTATGCAGATTCCCTTAGCATTGAAATTCCCAAGGAATTGTGGGACATATATTTTCTCGAAGAGTATGATTTTTTTTTATTTCAGGTACTTTTGAGAGTTAACAGGGGCAGCAGATAGATACACGAATCTTCTTTCGTATATATAAACATTTAATGTAAAAATTACAGACACAATTGCAATAATTCGTTGTTTAGTATCATTGCAATTAAATAATATTGCGATTCATTAATTTTCTTCTATNGTTAATGCAAATTTTACAGTTAAATAAAAATGATTTATTTACGGGTACATATCTTTATGTGTGCTGTCACGTTGTTTATTAAAGAGTCATATGTATTAACCATGCCACTCAACACTCACAGATACACAAAACTTGGATTCAGTTCAAGAGAAAACGTAATTTGAAGTGTATTAAAGTAACATCATCTGCTAAATTATACTCAGTATACACTACGACACTCACCAACACTGGCACTATGAACGTAAATATCTATATAATCTAAAACACTTACACTGACGGTAAATTCTTATTATTAATTGTATTTTGCATATTTGGCTTTCTTTAAAAGACTCTTTGAACGTTGATGTTTTGAACTTGTGGTTCCTTCTAGAAGACATTTCGTAACAAGGATGTTATTTGAAGTTCCCGTTGTTAAACGATTTGGTATTTTTGTTTTATTATCCGTTATTATGGAAAAAATATTTCTGCAGCTGAGTGAGGAAGGCTTTAACAAACATGCTTACGTTAGTTCTGGAAACATTAGATCTCCTGCTCCATACTTCATTGTAAATACAGCACTCCAAAATCCTTCTGTATTACAGTCCTTCCTGTTTTGTAGGGATGTTACATCCGGAATTAGCCTCCATTCACTGTCAATAGCTTCATAGTTATTTTCTTTTATATATTCGGAAAATGTGTTACAACAGTGATGTGTGGTGGATACAGTGATAGGCATCAATCAACATTTCAAAACATATTTTTGATGATGATTTTGTGTTTTACGTCCCGTCGACACACAATGGGTCATTATGGACGATGAAACAATGTTTATTGTGATTAATGAAGNTGAACTTCATTCTATATGAAGGTGATGATGAACACTTTTTATTGAAACAGTGAGTCATACCCAGCCCTGGCTAGGAATCGAACCTGGGACCTCCAGCGTGCAAGGCCAAGTGGCTAAACATATTTTTCATTGTGAATAATTCGTTGCTATGGCATTCTGTAACTCTACTGTGATACAAGAGGTATCACAGATTTTATATTACCACCAAGACACTTCTTTGGAGNAAGTCAATCGAGTTGTTGCAAAACTGAATTACCGAATTGCAAACGCTGAAGCATTTGCCTACAAAATTCAACATAAAATTGTACACACCTTGTCCTAAATTCTTTGACGATTGTTGGATCCAGGTTCCCTTTGCTGGAAATGCTTCGACCCTAGCACCGAAATATACATCTTAAAACTTCAAAAATTTCCTTGGATTATCAGGTTCAATGTTTTGGATTGGCTTTTTTCTACATACTCCTGAGATATATAGAACTTCAAAACTGTTTTTACAACAGCACGAACTGTCTGCAACACACTATGTATTTAGTATTATCTACTTTGAAACTCTACATTCAAAGCCACTACTTAAAGCAGGAAAAATACAAAAAGAAAATAAATGTTAATGTGTGGATCTCTACAGCAGTTAAAATGTTTCTCGCACATTCTAGTTTGTCTTCAACTAACTCTAAAAAATATTGATTATTGGACCCGAAGCGAGTACAACTGCTTCTGTATTTCCAAAGTAAGGGACAAAAACGAATTGTAATCAGCACTAGTGAAAACCGAAAAATTTGTTGAAGGTTCAGAACATGGTGAATACTAAAAAGGCACAATAAAAATATAAAATTAGGAAAAAGAAACTTGGTTATACAAAATGCATAAATGAAAAATCACTAGATTCGAGCCGAAAGCACCAAATCGAATACTAAATCACAAAACCTGGAGACATTGTTTAATGCAGCGTGTGGCGTGCTGCTCGGCTCGCCAGATACGTTTGGACCTGTGTTGTGCCACGCGACTCGAGACCACGCCTGAGCAGTGGGCGTCATTACAGTTATTACGTAATATCCCGCGCCTGTTCACGTTCCAATGCATATTATCGTGGATTTAAAGTTTCTCGCATAGTGTTGGGCCTTGTGAGGGAAATGTTGNAAAAAAGTATTGTACAGAAAAGCTACGGATGACGAATACTTAAATGTATGAAATTGAAATTTTCGTTCACAGACAGTTATTTNAAAAAAATGATTATTTTTACTAANAAATTGTTGAGGGTGATTTCAATTTTGCTAAATCTCAAGCATCTTTCAGATTAATGTATTGTTCGTATAAACAGTGGAGAAATATCCATGTGTGTACAGTGGCAAGCAAAATGTGGGTCCGAAATTATGCACGTCACATATCACTGTATCGTCTCCGCTACCTTCCTACCACCCATCCCCCAATCTCCTCACCTCCACCTGTGACCGGACGTGCTGAATGGAGCCGATTGTAGCTTTTAAGAGTTTAATACACTTACCTATGTATCTCAACTTATCGTGCGGCCATGTAGTCGAGAGGTTTAGAGCGTCAGGCACAGGATCGGAAGGTTGTAGGTTCGATTCCCGGTTTGGATCAAGCATTTTTCTTACCACATCTGACATATTTAAGCTATTAGATTACTTCTATTCTTTTTGTTTTCTTGTAGGCTAGTTAGGTATATGATATTTTTCAATTAATCATGGTGACATTTTCGTTATTTTTTGGGCAGTGCGCCTAATTTGTTTGGATTACTAATATTTGTAGCTTCCATCCCCGTTCAAGACGGGAAAAATAGTGTTGTAATGGTTGATAAATGAGAAAGGTTATCGTGTAAGTTGTTGAAATGTGACAATGATTCGAAAACTTATTTATTTATTTTTATTAAACATTATATTGTTTTCAACATTTTACACTATTTTTTTAATTGTTTTCTTTGCTTGCAGCCAATACTCTGCTTTTGGCTAACAAGGGGAGGCTCCGATTTTTTCTATTTTCATGGGTTTATAGGTCAACCTCCAAAAGTGATTTTCCACCTTAAGTTTTAATGCATGCAGTATGATTGTTAGAAGACTCGTTCCTAAGAATAAAAGTATACGGGTAAGAGCAGGTGAATGTATTGCTCCTCGTATGAAAGTTTGTAATTGTGCACTATGTTTCCTCAAATTTCCGTCATTCAATCCTTAGAAATTCCTTCGTCTAGGAACCCACTAACAAACAACCCGTCTTTCTATTACCAAGTCAAGAACCCGCAGGTTTTTATCTCGTTTAGCTCCTCAGGCTTTACGTGTTTTTCTCCTGCAAAACATCAACCCAAATACCGTCAATTTCATAACCCGTCATGATCCTTGAGCCTAGAAATACAATAGCAGAACTGGCTCACACCCTTGCATGACATCTTTTTTGAGCTAACACGCATGCGACAGAGATGCTAGTCAGTTTGGTTGACCATCATGTCACTGTGTCCGGTGGTGCGGACAGGGGCACTGCCATAAAACTTGCCTTTCGTCCTTTTGTGATTAGCCAAAGCGATAGGGCGCCTTACCTAAGCGTTTGCGATACATTTGCGGTTAGAGTTTTGTTAATGGCTTCATACATACGGACATCATCTTCAGCCGTTATTTTCCGTGGCCTGCCACTACTTTTTTTGCGAGTAAGTCCATCCTCACCTTCATTGATGAATCGTCGGACCCAGCGTTGCGCACATTTGTTGATGTTCAGGTGATTGGCAATTTCTTCAAAACTTGACCCTCTTTCCCACATGCCAACAATTCGTCCACGCCTCGCCACTGGGATATGCTCCATGGTGCTTATTTGAAGAATGAACGTAAAACTATTAATTTTCTACGTAAACACACAATATAAACAAAAACGCCAGTAGAGTAAAAGTTGTCACTTGTTCTACTTTCAAATTCAAAACCTAAGGGTTAAAGAAGTGAAAGAATAATGAAAGGACTAGATATTTTAGCCGCTGTGACCAAAAGTTTTGTTTCATTACAAAAGGTTTGTATTTGTAGCAGGAGA
>KZ869893.1:19200-30037 GCA_003456935.1 Machilis hrabei | reverse complement strand
CTCGTGATTATCAGGCGAGTGCACTACTGTTAGAATACAAAGCTAGTGTATTTTATAATTCTATAAGTTTATATTAAACCAGTCTAAATTAAGCCATTGGTAATTTGTACCTCGGGAACAATTTTTAAATTTCTGTCATTTAAGAGTGTTCGCTACAGCCAGGGCAGAATTCACGCTCCNGGACAANAATAGCTTAATGTCTGGCTTATGTTGAACAAGTTTGAGAAATTAATCAGGAGAGATGTAGAAAAATGCCTTGTGCTTATTTTGGTGGAAAGGTCTCTGAAACTAATTAAAATCTAGTATGTGTACTTTCGTGAAATCAGCTTTTGCCCAAAATTGGAGAAAGCACCAAATTACACATATTAGATTTTAATTAGTTTTAGAAAATGTTATACCAAAATCAACATACAGCATTTCCCGTATTTGTTCAACACAAGCCAGCCATCAAGCTAAACATACAGCACTGTGCAGGTATTTTGCAGCAGCCCATCATTGTTTTCATTAAAACCTGTTTTGGTCTACATACTTGCATATATATACATTGAATTCAACATACGGTACTCAAATATCCTTTTAACATGGAACCTACCAGTTATTTTGTGCTTTGCTTAGTTACATATACTAATTGAGTATTGTGTACCATTAGCTTGAAAACAGTTATAAACTTTATTTTCTAGCTGTGCATAAAATTGTTATGGGATAAGTTAAAAAAGAATTAAGGGTGATTTCTCAGTACAGTACTTTTACTCATAACAAATACAGTTTATGTTCAAAGAAAGCAAATATTGAACGTACTATAATCTTTGCCATTACCTCCTCGTATTATTTTTATGTTTTTGTGTGATATTCAGTAACTGGTCCAAGATATTCAGTAACGGGCACAGTGTGACAAAAGATTATTCAATATGTAATGATGCAGCCATAATTATAATTGGAGATAGAATAGGGTAATGATTTTACTAGTTTGTTGGACACTGTATGTCACTGTAAGAATCAAAGTTTTGTAATATTTTATAACCAAGTAACTGAATTTCTCATTAGCAGGATTGGAAAAAAAAATGTTTTTTTAAAAAGAACAAAAAAGCTTCTTTTTTTTAAACCATGTTTGTTTGGCTTTTAAACATTTTTTTTATTCATGGCTTTTTATTTTTTTTAAAGGTTTAAAATAGTTTTTTTTTTCGATCATATAATACTTATTTACAACTATAAACTGGCACTTGTGATTCTGGCATGATAGACAGTAGATTCCATCTGCAATGTTTTCATTTTTTAGGCTATCTGTAAACCACTAATTATGCAATAAAAGATATATCTACATTGCTTTCATAGATTTGTTTTAGAACTTCTTTATTAAACTTTTTTAACAATCCTGTTTTAAATACTTAAAAAAAAAAACATGCCCATGTGTTTTAAACATATTGTTACGTTTTAAACAAAATACTTAAAACATAACAACACTGCTCATTAGTTTCTCCAACTATGAAATTTGATGATTGAATATTCTGTTTACAAGGAACTGTCGGGTCATCCTGAAAGAAAAGAACATCACTTATCATTCGTATTGAAATAAATTATCTAGGCCAACTTGTATCCAATGAACTACTGAATTTTGGGTCCATCCAGGCTCTGGTCTTGATCCACAACATTTATAAAGATCCATTTTATTATTTTCTTTTCAAGGTTTTCTGTTTCTTTTATTTCTGTACATAGTGGTATGAAAATAATTAGGTTCCAGCATTATCTGAAGTAGCCAGTAGCCTGTCAAACCAACAATGGAAAAACTTTTGTAACATGACTGTAAATGGAGTATGTCAGTGAGTAGAAATTTCTTGGCAGAGTATTTTTTTAGACATTTGGTATGGCTGAATTACAGTACAGAAAAAGCACAGCTTAACATTAATCTTACACCAGTGTCGAAAGTAATCGGATAACATTACCTTAGTACTCCAATTGTCAGATACTGTTGCTGCGTATGGGACACATGGCAATTCTTGTTGGATAGTGAGTTTAGTGCAGACAGGATTTCAGATATAATAAAGTAAAAGAAAGAGATTTGTGATGTTTTCTTTAATTGTAACTATTAAAAATCAGCAATTAAAACCATGTTATTTTGATTTTGTTGATTAGACATATTGGGTAGCGTAGCTGTGGACTCATGTGAGAGAATAGTATAATTTTAGAATAGATTGTGCTGTATTGTAAACTACGTAAATTATACTATTTTATTTATAATATCTTTCAGCTCTGAAGGTGAAGTTGATGCTTCGTCGTCCAATTACTCAGCTGGTCGATCAGGGAATCATGCCACGTATGTTATGCATTCATGCTTTTGTATATTCGTGTTTGTGTCATTTTTCTCCTTTGTGTGTGTGCTAAGTTTTACATATCAGTTTCATTTAAATGTTAGTTTCATAGAATTCACACTAACCTGACTAAGCAATCCTCAATTTCAAACAAATTGAAAATCCCTCTAGTCAAATTGATTGTCAGTATTCACAGTAAAAAGATGATCTTAATTTAAGCCCAGAATATTAAATTGTTTTCAGTTGCAACAACATTGAGTCTTGAACATTTGAATTTCTAGGTGTTAATTTGAGCTAAAAAGCAACCCAGAGGTAAGGTGATATGCAGGCAGTTTGGTCTTAAATTCAGGAAGGTGTCACCATGCACTGAAGGCAGAATTGTGAAGGAGTCAGCAAGGCCTTTCAAATTTAAACAAAGCAGTCTGAAATTTAGCACAGATTGATTTGAAATTGTTCTTAGGATATAGGTTTACTGTATGATACTGACTGTGATATGTGATAAAGCAGAAGAGTTATATAATAAACACATTTANTTTTTTGTTTTATTCAAAGACAGTACTGGCACTGTTCCGTGATACAAACCTGCATCTCCACTGGCACATACAATTGTACTGAAATTTATGTTTAAATAAATGATCACGATGCAGTTCCTTCTCAAGCTTGAGTACCATACCTACGTAAGAATAAAAAAAAAGATGATAGTTTGTCTACGAGTCCTCTTAATTATTTCCTTAAATTCAGAAAATAAGACAACAAAACATTTTTTGTTGAATTCTGCTGATGGAAGCCAAGGTTTATAGCGTCAACCATGTAGTTTTGTTTAAATTCAGTTAACTGTTTTCTTTTTCAAATTCACAAATTTGTGACTGTGCACCGCTACCAATTTTGATGTACAGTACTATCAGCGGTGACATGTTTGAGCTTCATGCAGGCATATGTAAAGTCAGGCGTTTCAGCTAGATGCTCATAATATGACAGCATTGAGCACAAGCCACAGGGTATTTCCACATCTAGCATTAAAGAACTAATTTCAGACTGTTTTAGAGGTGGAGTTCCAGCAATACATATTCTGAAAACATTAAGTCTTAATTTCAGCCTAAGATAATTTTCACACAGTTCTTGAATTCAGATTCTCTTTTTACTGTGTTTTACAAGGGGCTCTTTATTATTTTTGTAAATATTAATTGTACTGAATCTTTAGGAGTGACCTTTTTTTAAGGAAAATTTAGATTTCATTGTAAAAATTGTGCAGAAAATTAGTTCTCTGTTTGTACAGTTTGCCTGCTTATGCTCAGCTGTTACTTGTTATATGCTTCAAGTTCATAAACTTATTGATTCACCTTACAGTCAGTTGTTTTACACAGTTAATTTGTATGAATGCTTTTTAAAAGACATGGAGAGAAAAAGTTATTGTTTTTCTTCAAGCAATATTTTGTCACCTAGCAGATGAAAAAGGTGGACCCATTTGTTGCATTTTTGGTCTGTCCCTTTTCATTAATCTTGAATTTATTTCCGGATAAAGTGAAGAAGGTGACGAAAGTATTTCAAGAAGAATGGCTGTAGTAAATTAGAAAATTTGTTAATTCTTCATCCAATGTTCAATCATGGATTCCTACTATACTGTCTGTCAAAATCAATGTATAGTAGGTAGTAAGGAACANTAAATGTATAATATAATATCAATGAAATGTTCCTTACTACCTATTCTACTTTAGATTTTGGCAGACGTTACCAAAGCTTAATCTTATTATTGTACTGAATTAAACTGAACTATGTTTGCAGCACTAAAAACTCCACCAGCATTCCATGAACAAAGGCAGAAGTTGGAGAGAGCGAAAATGGGAGACTTGCTGAAGGCAAAAATTCAGCAGAGACCAGATCGTCAAGAACTGGTCAGGCAGCACATCCTGGAAGGTAACGAACATTATTAATGCCTTGTAATAGTAATTAGGCACAGCANTGTACTTGAGAGATTTTTTAGAAGAATGCAGCATCTGGTTGTTGACTAGCCATGAAAATCTATGTTTATAAATTCAACAAGGATTTCTGGGGACTAAGAACATCTCACATTGGTTGTAAAAATAATTTAAACCAGCACTTCTTTTTTGTGAGACAGGAGGACAAATTCTTGATTGTGATTTAGATTTACCAAGATGCGTAGGAAGAAAATATCCCTAAACAGAAACACATGTTAGATGTTATTTAATCAGGTTTAAACAGTAACTATTTTTACTCTCTACATTAAAAACAGTTGCAAAATTACAATTCAAGGTATTGTCTGTGCCTGAGAAATCAGTTTTAACACATTGGAATAATTATTACAGTTTGTTTCATTTTTTTATTATCTTTTGCAGCTGTTTGCACCAGTGTCATAGAAAGGTTTTTTGAAAAAATTAGTGTTATCTTAGCATTTCTAAAATAACAGTATGTGTCTTTGCAGCGGACGTAGGCAATGTCGACCCTTCGCTTGCCGAGAGGCAGAGGATGTTGAAGAAGGCTCGCTTGGCAGATTCTCTCAATGACCAACTCTCACATAGACCCGGACCGTTAGAGTTGATTAAGAAAAATATCCTTCACACTGAAGAATCCTTAGAAAATGCTGTGAAAGGTGAGTCAGATATTGCAATCTTGTGATTTTAGTATTTACTTAATAAATAAATTATGCACTACAATTTTTGTGTTCTAGCTTAGTTTTCTGTGTTGCTTTCAATTGTAAAACACTCCACTTGGGTAAAAAGTCATCAGTCCTCACATTGGGTAATGAATGCCACCTAGTGTTGTGATTCCATCAAGTTCAAAGAAGAGTTTTATGCCCTCTTCCTTCAACTGTAATTCTGTATCTTATGATTCTCAGCCATTGTAAACACTTTTGATAGTATTACAGTTGTTTTAAGAAAAAACTGTATTCATCAATTGTTACATCTCCTTTCTCCCTTAGTCCTCTACTTCTGTGTAAACCATACCAGCTTTAAAGACCCTATCTAGATTTGGGTTACAACAAGCCTTCAGATCCTACACTCTGTTAAATCAACAGTATCTCCATAAAGCATGAGCGCAACAATAAATAAAATGTCAAACTTCTCTCAGAATTATTATCAATATTTAATTCACTGTCTTGCATTTGGCTTTTGCAGGTAAAGAAGTGAAATAAACACTATTTCTTCTAAATTACATAATAATGTTTGTATGCAGAGGTTTAGAGGGTGAGGGTGGAAAGTGAAAAACTATGTTATGATATTTGTAATCATATGAAGTGCATATTTGTGACCTTGCTGATTTACTGGGACTGAAAATCCCTAAGTTGGGAGTTTCTAATTTAAATCACAAAAGTCCTGATTGAAAGGCATTTCATCACATCAGGGATCGTTCAGATGAGACAGTTGTTTCGTCAAATATGTTTACTTGTCCTAAAAGTAATTTTATTACCTAAACTTTAGTAATTGTGATTGACATAAAACACTAAGCAATGTTACTTACTTATTTCCAATTTATGCAACCATGTAAAAAAAAACTTGTGTAAGGATAATAACCATAAACTAAGTTTTGGTTCTTATGTGCACTTTCAGTTGATTAGATAGTTCATGAAATGTATAGTAAATATGTGTTGTAGTTTTAATTTTCCAACCCCCTATGTATCACCCCTAAATATGTTATTTAGCAGAAATATGTTCGTTGTCTTTCTTTATGAGGGATGTTTACTTATGAGAAATGTTTCAAAACAACAACACCCCAAAATTAAATGTTTCATTTTGGGAAAATATCTTGTTCAACTCCTCTGTTGCGCTGTGGAACACTAGCTGATGGCATTGCATTACTTTAAATGCAAGGACTTTTTATGGTATTCATGGTTTCAGTATAAGAATGCATATTTTGTTTGTTTAGTTTAGGTCCACAGTCATAGCTTAACACAAAAAGTATAAATATTACATAATAAAACATAGGAATAATTTTAAATGAACCATGTTAAATTCATATAAAATTGTCACACCTTTAACCACTCGGCCGACTTGGCCAGACAGAATTATGACCTCGACTACCTGTATCTAAGGAGTTGTCAGTGTTAGCTGGAGAGTTTAATCTGCAGTGAGTGTAAAATAATTTTACTGATTTGAATAATAAATTGTGTGAGAACACAATTGAAAATCATTATGTGCACGTAAGCCTAATTGTCTTTCATTACCATCAAAATTAATAATTATCTGAGAATGAAATTTCAATTTAATACTTGCCAAAAAAGGCATAAATATCTTTCATTACCATCAAAATCTATATTTACAACATATTTTGTATTTTAATAAATAACTATGTGGTGCAGTCAAATAGTTCCAGGACCGGTCATCTGATGGACTTGTACAAGCTTGGATTCGCAATATACACCTTTGTTTAGTTGCCTGACAAATTTCATGGTGATAGTATGCAAAGTTTTTTTCTTTTAATTTTTGTTTAGTACCTTGTCAGTGCCCAGTAGTGATTATCCATCACTGTAAAAATGACTTCTCTGAAGGAACAGCATTTGTGAGTGAAATTTTGTTAAACCTGGGAAAACTGCAACAGAGACTCGTGCTATGATTAAAGAGGCTTTTGTAAATGAAGCCGTGAACCAAACTTGTTTCACGTGATACTTAAGTTTTAAAAATGACATAAAGAGCATTATGGGCTACCTTCAACAAGTGTTAATGACAAAAATATGAAGAAATTGTGCAATGAAATCATAAAGACTGACGAAAAATTATTTAGAACATCACAGACACGATAGGAATCTCTCGTGTTCATCACAGTCTTTCAGGCATTTTGCATATTACTTGCATTGCAGCAAATTTCGTTGCTCGATTCTTGCACACGCAAAAAAGACAAGACCTCCAAAATAACCCTAATCTCCTAAATAAAGTGATCACAGGTGGTAAGTCATGAATTTACAGTTTAGACCAAAAAACAGTCCACTCNGTGGAAAAGTCCACGTTCACCAAGACCAGAAGAAAAGCACAGCAAACCAAGAGCAAGAAGTGTATGCTGCTTTTTTTTTCTTTGCCTAGCCAGATTGTTCATCAGGAATTAGTTCCACAAGGCCAGATATTGAACCAAGTTTACAGCATGGATGGTTTGAAATCCTTATGGGGAAATGTCAGACAAAAAAGGTCACAGTATTGGTTCATGCATCTGTTCTGGCCAGAAACAAGATAGCTGTTGTGACCTTCTACATGGGCATGGAACCGCACAATTTTTTTCTGTTCCCGTTATTGACAAAAATTCTGAAAAATACCTATTTGAGGAAATTAATTAAATTCAGGCAAAATCGAAGTGAGTACTTGACAAGGTGCCAAAGTAATGTTCCAGGCGTTTCCAAAAGTGGCAGAAGGTAACTACTACTTTGAAATCAAGAGGTAAGCTGTATTTTTTTACTTACACATTTTGACTGCACCATACATTTAAGCTATCAGATCAAGCTCGTATTGATAATACATTAGATATCAGAAGTTGAGGTCAGATTTTTGTGTGGGTAAGTTGATAGAGGAGTTTTTCTAGGGCACAATAATATCATCACTATGAGTGGTAGAATAAGTTCCTAAGTTTGATTGCCAAACTGGTTAAAATATTTTTTCTCAGAAACTCTAAAAATCATTCATTTCAGTTGTAAGAGCTATATTATTATTGTTAATTTAAATCTGTTCTTTCCTTCAGAGGGTCAAATTTCCTTCAAAGCCACTTGTGAAGGCCACCTGAATAAGCCTCAACATCCTAGTATGTATATCACATTTGAAGAAGATTCCAGCTCTGAGGGAGCTTTGTCACCACAGCAGCTTGATGAATGTCCTTCTCAGATGCCTCTGGCCCCAAGTCCNGGTGTCGTATCTTCCACTTCTAGTCTCAGTCCATTGAGTTCAATTGCATCCCCGCAGAGCATAGTACCATCGCCTACAGTTGTAGCTCCGCCAACGGTTGTCATGGTGACGAGGCCTTCAGGACCTGCTCCACCTCTCCCACCTCCCCTTCTTCCGACACACAAGTCGTCTTCGGACCCTGCTCCGGGAAAAGATTTAAGCAAAAATCGGAAGAAATCTAAAACAAAATCGCAGCCTAAAACGAGGACGATAAAGTTTCACGAATATAAGGTAAGACCTAATCATCTTGGATGCAGATTTAGGTTGTTGAATTTTAGTATTTCAGTCTAGAGATTTTGTAAAATCATGGACAGGCTTTCCAGTGTTAGCTATTGAAAATGTTGTGTTCTATAACTTTGGGGTGTTTACAAATAAAAAGTATTTTGGAGGAATTAATACAAGCTTCATTTATCAATCTGTAATTGTAAAATATAAAGACTCTAAAAATCTGCTGTATTGTCATCAAAATGGACCATTACAAATATGGACTATGACAATGTTAAGACTACCTATATTGAAATCTAATAAATATTTTGTTGTGTGCTTAAATATAACTGTCTGCTTTCATAGTAATTGCCAGTTAAGTAAAACATTATGTTGCATTTATTAATTGATTACATGATAAATAGCTGTAATTTTGGAAATTATTTTTGTTGTAAAAAATGAGTGACTTGATTTAGATTAAATTAAAAGGAGAAAAGAGATTTCTTACCATACACCGTTTTCTTAGTTCTTTGATATTTCGCCGAGTTTTACGCCTCTGGCTTCATCAGAAAATCACCTCACTTAAGTCGTCATCAAAGAAACCATCTTACTTAAATCGTCATCAAAGAAACCATTTTGGAAAGACTGTCACTTTGTAGAAAATGTTATAGTTTTGGTCGGTTGATATCTGCCTCCCATGTTTCTATTATCTTTTATACTGAATGGTATAGAATGATAGCGTTCAAACACTTCACTTCGTTTCTTTCCCACACTTAAAAAAGTTTTGAACTTCTGTTAAAATCAATTTTAAAACGCACGTAAAAATCACTGTGTACTGTTCTGTGGTTCACGAGGTACTGCTGGGTTGAATGGTTTCAGAGGCGTAAAACTCAAAGAACTAAGAAAACGGTTTACGGTAAGAAATCTCTTTTCTCCTTTTGATGTAATCATGTGTGCCTACACCTGTTTCCGCAAAAACTTAAAAAAGATTTTATTTAGACTTAAATACAATCCTATAAATTGCGTCAAATAATAAATGTTTCAAACTAAAGTTTTAAATCTACAGCATACTGTTGATTAACATTTGTAAATTAGTATACTTGTTAAGTGACCTGATTTAAGTAATACAAAGCTTATCTAGTTCATTTCTTCACCAAAATCGTTGCTTTACTTGAATAACAGTTGGGTAACAGCTACCACTGTGATAAATTATTCTATTGAAAAAACTGATCTGATCCAGTTGCCACACAGTGGATAATTTATAAGAATGGTTGTGCTGGCTATGGCCAAGAAGAAAGCTTCCTATTTTAAAATCTTATTTAATGGGGATTTGTGTTGTTAACGAAACTATTAATCGAGTTCCACTTGCATAAGTATTACTTAAATTAATCACCAAAATGACTACTTGAATTATTAAATGAAAAATTCATTTTGTGAATTTTTTAAGTTCTTGCAAGCTAGATTTTGTACATTAGTCACATTGATCAGTAAAATTGTTTGAGTTGCCAACAATAGTGTCCAGCATTTCATCTGTGATAAATATCCTAACAGTCAAGAGGCTATATTAATCTGAAATGTTTGTTCTCGGACAAAGGTTACTGAAAGGTGCAGAGAAAGTTTAATTACATGTACTCTGAAATCTAATTTTATACAAAGGAGCATTATTTATAGGTGTTTTATTTTCCTTAATATATTTTTTTAAGATCCCTGACCAAACCAGAGGCAACTTGTTAACTTAATATTCACCACACTTTTGTGCATGGCAATGTAAAAATATGCACATTAGCATCTGGCTGGGTTCCCAAAGGCAAGAGGAACTAGTTTTCATCCAGTGAGGCTCATATTGGTCTGGTACTTTGTCATATCAAATATAAAAAATGTTAAAATAATATAAATTCACAATATTAAAGNTGTNCAAAATGATGAGAAGGAAAGTTTGCATTACATGGTGATAGGGCAGTTATCCCAATATAGACGAGTTCAGTGAAGGATCTATGAAGTATCNATACAAGCTTCTTTGTACAGTATGTTCATCAAGAAAGTGTCCTTCATAGTCTCAAAGAAATAAAAGTTAGGTTAAATTTTGTTTTTTAAATGAACGTAGATGTTATAAGCTATTGCACAATTACCTATTAGGTAGTCCAATTGCACCTTTTTGCCATGCTTTTAACAAAGTTTTCAGCATATTCACAGTACAAAGAGCACCATATTTTCCTAATCCTCAGTGACAGCTGTTTCAGGGTAAAAAATGGCTTTCCTTTGAGCTTCATCTTCATGTAGGACCAAACATTTTCTATGGGATTTGCATCTGGAGACGATGCAGGTCAATCCATCGTAGATATGCCATTTTCTAGTTTCCACTCACTACAAAGTTTACTGCGATGTTTTGGGTCGTTATCCTCCTGTAGCACCCACCTCGTTCTGTCTGCACCAAAAAACGTTTCAGTA
>KZ869892.1:54028-64335 GCA_003456935.1 Machilis hrabei | reverse complement strand
TTTGTTAGTAAGTTCTAGTTACAACAATCACCACTTAAGACTTAGATAGTATAAAAAAGCTATACATTTGTACACAACATCAGAAAATACATTAATTGCAATTTTGAATAGTCTAAAATGAAAAATGTCTTTGTTTTAATACTGTGATGCGGGACATGAATCTCAATATAGTTGTTCATAGCAATGTTAATAAATCGTGTTGAATTGAATACCTTAATGATTTTCAATTCTTTTCATTTTTGTCTCATCAATTCATTAACTTCTAAATACTGTATAGTAAAACTTTCTACAATTTAATTATAAACTTTAAATGTTTCTTTTTGGGTTTTTATGTAGTTAGAAAATTGCTCTAAAATGTGATTTTTGCATGTTAATTAAAAAAAAAACGGACCCCCTGTTAAACTGCGGGGTATTCCAGACCCCCTGGTAGGGCCCAAACCACAGGTTCAGCCTAGGGGTTTACAGATACTAAATACGGTCCTGATAATCCCAATCCTGGGTTCAGATCATTGTGGTTCAAGCCAGATGGCGGCAGCATAATCAGCTAATAGGCTTTGTCTTGGAACAATGAAGGCATTAGAATTTTAATAGCTGTGTAGCCCCAGCAGTTTTGTTACTTTAGAACCTCATTAGGCATATTTGGATTTTTGTTTTTGGAACAGAACAAACCAACAATCCAATTTGTTATTTTCTTTAAAAAGTACGGTACCAGTTTNGTGAGGGAGATGGGTCATTTTGTTCTGAAACCCCCATCCAAAATGTAGGGGGTGACTGCTCCCTAAATCCCCTGTTGGCACTTCTCTGCACATACTGTAAAAAGAATGAATGAACCTCCATCCATGTTGCACACATTTAACGAAACTACTTTCGATGTAGGCGAGGGTTTGACGTATCACATTCATTTATTCTATAACCCTTTATACTCAGGGCAAGAAGTTCTCCCTGGGAATCTCTGTTTCAGGAGAAGAGCACTGTTCAGCTTTGGTTAAACAATAGACGTGAAGCTAGTTTAGAGCTGCTTAAACTGTAGTGTGACAACTGCTTGCACTTTTAAACATTTAGGTATTGCATCTGGATTATTGCAAATTTTGCCGCTTTCACCAGGGCCGCATTTAAGCACAGGCTACCTAGGCTGCAGCCTATGGGCCCGCACCNGTCTCTGTCATCTTGTGTTGACAGCCAGTACCTTAGACAGCATTATTCGAGATCAGGATTTGTCTGGCTGAGTGGTTTAAGGTTAGAGAAATCATCAGCATGGGCTGCAGAATTAATCCCAAAGGTCTAGGGTTCGAACTTCAGAAGCCGATCTGTTTGGTCTTAGTGGTTATACCAAGCCCTAGCCCAAGAGGTTTTGGGTTTGAATCCTGCTTAAGGCATGGATATTTGTGACATCCATACATCTTCATTAATCACAATAAACATTGATCATCATCCTTAAATGACCCATCAGGTGTCCATAGGGCGTTAAACACTACACATCAGCATTAACATCGAGCTGCAGAAGGTGAAAGATTTTCAAAATTATAACTAGCTCTTCAATAACTACCGTCAGTCAGTGTTGGAATATTTTCTTGTGAGAAATTGTCAGCGTGGATTGAGAAATCGGTTCCACAGTTCCTGGGTTCAAGCCCTGGAAAGAACAAGATATTCCCATCTTTTATTTCAAACGTTTAACTCATTTTTTGAAAAGGTCAGAACCAAAAATACAATCTCGATTACATTTAATTATAATTGGTTATGTACACTATGCATGCACAGATAGTAACTTATTTTTTTATTATTCGAAGAGCTTTCACCTCCTGATTACTAGCACACNTTATGCTTAATGTAAAGGACTTTAGGTAACGGTCCTCGCAGAGTAAAATTGAAATTCCCAGGTTAAGATCCCTGCTTGGGGGTGAGACTATTTGAGGCTAATAATGCTTTTCAAAACTCCTCAAGATTTATGCTCCGAAGGAATTTTTGTTGTTGTAAATTATATGTTTTTCTTTGCATGTTTTTTCTATAGATCTTGGTCCAGATTTCAATGAAGTNTCGANACTCTACTGTGATTGGTTAACCGTGACAAGTGACCCAAAGAACGTTAATGGTATGTAAAACATGACATCATAACAANTTCAATTTTAAAACTTTATTTGTTAGTAAGTTCTAGTTACAACAATCACCACATTAAGACTTACATAGTATAAAAAAAGCTATACATTTGTACACAACATCAGAAAATACATTAATTTCTGATGTACATCTGTTACACTATAATTATGTATGTAAAAATTGAGTTTCACGGGGCTTTACATATAAACAAACTCACAATGTTCAATGTTAAAGATTATACATGGCACTATTAATAATTAATTAGCTAACAAGAATGTTCAATATTATTATAGTTATTTATATAAACGTTTGGGTAACTTAATTAAGTAGAATTCGTTTGAATCACACACACTTTTTGTAAAGCTTAAATATTTTCCTCGGGCAAGCTTCGAACTCGAGGTTTCTGAGCTCAGTTTGACATTACAAATTAAACTGTTCTGTTCACTCAGTAGGCTAAGTACAAATTAAAGCTTCATCATTTTGTTGCACTAGACATTTTTGAGTTGATATTCTTGCAAAACATAAGGTTTTTTTTTTTTATCCTAGGAATGGCACAGTAGTAATGACGATACCAGAACTGTGAGACTTGTAGAGATACTATGAACAAAATATTACCGTATATGTTTGTCTAACACGATTAAGCTGCATCAGGTTTTGTAGTTTCGTAAACTATTTGTTAAGCTTAATGCACGTTCTACATTGGCGTCGCAATGATAAGCGCAATCATAATCCCAACAGAAGAGTCACCCAGCNGNCACACACACCGAAAATAGCATTCTACAATGTTTATGATTATGATCAGCCAATCACAAAAAAGCACGTTGAACCTTTGGCTTTGTAAGTATGTTGGCAATCAGATCCCGCCACCCGTGCTTTTCGCTGATCTCNTTATTAACGACCGCTGATTGGCTGACTGCCCGTGGAATTGCAGATAGTTGGGAGATGAACTTCATTGATATGCTTATGCTTGCGACTGCTCACAGACCGGAAGTTTAATGCTGGGTAGCCGGCTATTGGGATTACGCTTGCGATTGCGACGCCACTGTAGAACGGGCATTAACAATTTTAGTTTTATGTCACATATAGGTTTCATANTATATGAACCTGTTTTTTGTCAGCACTATATCGGTTATTTGTGTATTTCGTTACAGTCTGAATATATCTGAATTCTGAACAGTGTTACTTCGTATATTTCGAGCTGTCCCCATTCAGCGACGTCATTCACCGGTGACAACAGAGCGATGAGNCATTCTTCACGTTTGCTAATATAATAACGTATTAGTCATCCAAGGTAAGTGCAAATATTTTAACTTAAATTTGTATGCAAGTGTTGACTTCAAGTGTAGATTCTGGCCAGATAGTAAACAACGTGTATGTTGATCGTAGCAAGTTTTATGAATGATTAATTTTTACTTTTAACTTTTCAAGTGTAGATGAATGGGATCACATCTGAAGANATGGTACCAGTCGGCTCCCGAACTGTCTTAGAGTTTGAGAGAAGTATCGTAATTTAATCGGCTCCGTTAAAGTAAGGTCTAAGTGCTTTCACTAGTCCAGTTAAACATACTTTGAACCGTATTACAGTTATAACACAACACAAAGTCTACTGTCGTACAAAATTGGATACCGTAAGTTAGTTCTCCAGTGACGAGGCATGGGTGACGCAGCATTGTGACTGGTCAATGATCATTGGATAAATATATATCATTATGCCGTGCCGCCCACGCCTTATCACTGGGAAACTTTTTAAAATGCTTACATATCAATTTTCTGTCAAAACAGTTTTGACGTAACAATTTAGACGCATTAATGTTTAAAGAAATATATGATGAACCAGGCTACTTAAAATATTTTGACCATACGTCAGTAGAATATAACAAATCGGAAAAGCTTAAGTAAACCCTAAAGCTTGTCGCACACCTGAACAAAACGGAACGATTCGACCGGAAACGTGGTGAAAAATAGTATCACCGTGGCACATGACACATTTGCTCGGAAAGGATCGGAAACGAATTAGATTTTTGGTTGATAATTATTATAATATTTTGACTGATTCCGAAGGTGTGTACCCACACTTTAAATGACTGCTACTGGAGTTATTCTGTGTTGCATTCAGCGACATTGTTTAAACTCCACTACAGTCGCAGTTAAATGTAAGCAGGGTTTTAAAACCTGCAACATGTATTGGTAGGCGCGATCGTGAAGATAAGTTAAGGGAAATCAGCTGTAAATCTAATGCGTATTTTTGGTCATTCTTTCCGAGTTCGATTTGAGATTGGAACTGTTTAGGACGTGAATAATTAATTTTAGTGCCTCGTGCACCCCCTGCCAAGTACCTTACCGGTTGATTGCAGGGTATGATGTAGATGCCTTCAAAATGTCCAATAATGAAGAATTTATTTATGAAGTGCAAAAGAATCTTGTTATCCATATTATTTTAAAATTACAAAAATGATTGATACATTCATCAAAGATACTATATGGCAAGAAATATCTAAAAAAAAAAAACATTGGTCTCGAGAAATATATTTCAGAAGTTCCGTCTCGTTTCTCAAAATCTGGTTCTGTCACAGCCAATAATTTAATAAATTTCTCGTTGCTCAGCCGAAAATATCGAAACAAATTTTTTTAGTAATTTTTCAACTGCAGAACGTGTGGTTCTCTCGCTTCAATTCTATCACTGCATCTATCTCAATGTTTTGGTGGCTTGCATTGTTTTTTGTTACACAATGCAAGTGCTAATGTTACTACGAATGCNTCTCTTCCCGTTCGTTCAATTGTGTTCCGGTCTTCCGATCTGGTGCGTACGAAAAGTTCCGATCAGGTGTGGGACAACCTTAAGACAGTTCTGGAGCTGAGTAGTGTTGGTGTCCTGCGTTACAAATGTCCTTCCATCAAAGACATTAAATGACAACTAAAACATGTGAATATTTACCCCATCTGCTTTTTTTTCTCGGAGTTTCGTGGTAGTCTTGTTTAATACTGACGATTTGTAGACCCAGGTTTCTTTACTTAGCCGATTAAGTTTATAAATTTAAGACGGCATAAAGTATACCGTACACTGGGACAAATAGGACCTTTGAAAGCATTTTAAAATAGGATTTAATTAAGTTTAAAAGCAGTGGNACCTACTAATATTATTCAGATATGTACCACTGATTTTAAGCTTAGTTAAATGGTTATAAAATGCACNCAAAGTTGGTCCTATTCACCCAGTTTGCGGTACCGTATTTCTCAGTTTGTTATTAATACTATTGACTGAAGATTAAGCCCAAAAGGCATGCAGTGAGTATCAGTACAGCAGTTAGCACCTTATTTTGAAATATATGTACAAAGTACGTAACAACGAATAGAGTATGAACTTACAGTATTGTCCTTATATTTAAACATATATTGCATCATTTTTTAAAAACACGCATGCATTCATTCTTCATGATAATAATAATAACAACAACAGCGCAAGTTAAAATGTCCACAGCAAGAAATATATAGCACAAGTTAAAAAGGCACTAATTGACTTTGCCAATTGTTCTTTGAAATCCTTTCACCCTCTTTGACACTTCAGTGTCTTTTGCTGCACTAGCAGTTGTAGGTCTCATAAAGCTGAGACCCANTCTCTGTTTAGAAACGTCCTCGATACGGGACGGTTTCGTTTGAGCGTCAGAAATATCACTTCCTTGCTGGTCTTTTAGAGAGCTGCTTCTCGACACTGAAGTGGAAGAACGCGATGCCGAATTTTGTCTCGACAAGTTTTCTTTGGAGCTGTTGCTCGGCGTCTGCGATCTCTTCGCGTTGCTCGATTGGATTCGAGACGAAGACNTCGTCGATTTTCCGCGAGTGTTTGTGGATAAGGACTTTGGCTGTACTTGACTCAATGGCTTCTTGTTTNGCGACCCACGTTGCTGTGGCAGTTTGATGGAGTCGTCGCTACTCTTCTTGCTCAACGAGCGCTGGCTTCCCGTACGAGACAGCGATAGCGGAGGAGATTCCGACGGCTGGAAGCTTGCAGACGAACGTGGCGACATAGAGTTTAGGTCGTCTGCATCGTCGTCGGCAATATTCGTTTTGGGCTTTTTTAAGTTTTTGGTCAGAGCTTTAATTGCCGTCGTGTAGCCTGTGAGCTTGCCTTTGTTTAGAGTGTTTATGCTCCTTACTGGCGAGCCTCCACGACTGCCAGTAGTTTTAATGCTGGAGTTACTCGTGGACTTACCGAGCGAATGTCTCAGCCCCGTGTTTCTTACCGTGTTGACTGACGCAGCACTCGTTAAAGAACTACGAGAACTCCTCAAGCTGTTTCGAGAATTAGACCTTTCCACACGACGGGGACCACCGTTTGACGTACCTATAACTCCAGATTTGGAGCTTTTCATGCTTGACTGTGAACCGGTTTTTTTGAGTTCTCGATTGTTGACTGTGTCTCTTAATTGGATGCTGCTATCCACAGATCTTCTATTCTTAGCGTAATTGTTATCGTCTTGTTTATATTTTGGTTCAGCCTTTGCTTTTAGTGTTTCCATTATACTTCCTATTCTTAGTGACGCTTGTTTTCCTTTGGGCTTTGACGTCTGTTCAGCAGTTCTTACCAAACCGTTTGCGCCTGCGTATTTACCGGTTTTCGGGTCGGGTTTCACGTTGCTACTTCTACTTCCATCCGGTCTCTTTGCTGCGTCTACTTGATCGGTTTCGTAGTTGCAACTCGAGGATGCTCCCTGACTCGGTGTGTCGGAAACCAAACTCTGCGTTTCCTCGAAACCTTCATCGTTGTCGTGTTCTCCTCGTGACTGCTTCCCTACCGGTGTTGATGCCTGTACGCGTATCTCGGGGATAAACTCGCTTTTGACCTTCGCTTTTGACTTTGTTGCGGTAGACGAAGAGGTAGGCGATGCGGTGCGTGTTGTTGCAGTTTCCCCGCTGTGTGATGCTGTGGAATAATTTGGTTTTTTGTTCACACTTACAGAAACTGTATCTTTTGTAGTTTTTCCCTGCACATCTCCTCGAAGTCGTTCTCGTCTCAAAGCTTCCTCGACNTCTCTTGGCTCTATCATGCTTCNGACACGTTCTTTCCTTTCGTGACTTCGNGACACTGGGGGATTTAAACTCGTTGGAGTAGTGGGGTCTCTNCTNTTTCCCTCTGTAGAATCTTGTCTACTAACCAANGGAGGCACAGTCAGCGATGCTAAATTGCCACCCGACAATCGTCTGTGTTCCGCTTGCTGTTTGTCGTATTCCCGAACAGCCTGTAGAACTTCGCTTTTATCTACGTTTGTCTTTGAACTGAAGCGTGANGATGAAAATTTAGAACCCCATGGAACACTTGGAAGTTTGGAAAGATTTTGTAGCTCCTCTCCGGATTTTTGAATGTTTTCCATTGCTTGTGCAATGTGATTCGGGTCTATGTTACTTTTAGATCGTGCGTTACCCAATAAATTATCGCCCGATTTCCTTGTTTTGAGTCTGTCTTGCCACTGCCTGAGACGGGTTTCTTTATCGTGTTGTGTCACTGGAGCAGAATCGGCATGCTGTTTCTGAGTTTTTGANACNTCCACAACAGCATCTATTTTAGTCTCTTTGGCTGGTTCAGGCGAATGTCTGTGCTCTGGTGCATCATCTGTGGTCTTTTTGTAGCGGCGTGTTCTTCTGGCGGCAGAAAACCTGTCGAACTGACCGTCTCCCATTTCCTCGTCCCGTGCCTTTTCTATTGCGGTGTCGGTATCTTGCTGGCCACTGGGTGGTGATTTGCCCTCACTGTCACTTTCTTTTGCCATTTCTAAGAGTCGTTTGTATCTAATAGATCTCCTAAGACTACGATTATCACCATCGTTCAAGTAGTTTTCATTTTCAGAGCTATCTAAGGAAATTTGGGCCGATATTTTACTATCNNCTGCTTTCTTGTTGATATCCGTAGACGTAGAGCCACCTTTACTCGAGCTTGCGCTGTGATCCTCCGATGTTAGACTGCGAAAACGACGAGCTTTTCTTCTACCAGCCATGTCGTCGTCTCCGTCCGTTGTCGTCTTTGACGATATTGTATTTCCCCTGAAACTACCGTAACCAAATACTTTTCTTGTAACAGGCGGAGTTTCTATGTTCTCGGAGTCGATTTCGATCTTGTCGTTGCTGTCGGGTTCGGGAGTTTCGTCTGTACCCCGAGATGGTTTACGGAGTCGCCGAGGCACTGACGGTGGCAAGTCTTGTTGCTTCATTGATTCAATAGTGTCAGCTATGTCATTCTTATCCAGATTGTTAATGAGTCTTTCCTGTAATTTTGAGCGCAAAGTGTTCGGAGTAATGGTACGTTCGTAGCGTTTCTTTTCACGAGACGGAGGCGGACATTGTAGTGTGTTGCTAGGAGACGAACGTGGTGATTGGCCAGCTTCATCTATTGTTTTCAAAATCTCTCCTGGTACTTCAACGGAGTGCCGAATTTTTTGCATCAGCTTAGAACGTGCCGAGTTGTGTTCACTAGAATGCTGTTGATGTTTAACTGGCTCTGAAACCACGTTAACTTTAGATTTGGCAACTGATGGGGGTGGCGTGACAGATACCGGCGAAGCTTCTCGGGCCGGCGACTTAACTTCGACCTCTTCTGATGGACGTCGCATGTACAGCGTAAGTTTATCGGGTGGCTGTTGTCCAAGGGAGCCTATTAATGATTTCCGTTTGCCTTCTTCTCTGATTGGCTGAAAAAAGAGTAAAACAAAAGGTATATTACAAGTAACAAAACTGATTTCGGTGTAAAAGTACTATTTTAATAAAATATAGGTAGTTGTACCATAAGATATTATTGCAGAATATTATCACAAATGGATAAAAATAAATTCAATTTTCACCTCTGTGGTGGATGGTTGGAAATTTTAATTTGGCCCTATTGGGGCTTGGATACTTTGGAATTTTAAGGCTGGTTCACAATCAGCGAAGGCGAATTTGGTTCACAGCCAATCGGGTATCGGCTTTTGGCAGCCATGTTGTGTTCACCTTTGCCGAAACAAGTAGAATATATTTTAACTTTTGCGAAGCTGAACCTACAGCGTGGTAAACGGAAAGGAGAAGAAGAAATACAAAAATGACAACCTTGAATTCGCCGGTACAACTTAGTGGACTGTTTACTAACATACAGTTCGCACGGGAAGTTGGGATTTCATTATGAATGGGAACATCTTCGCAAAGATGTTCGCCTTCGCTGATTGCGAACCCGCCTTTAGATGAATCCTTGTTAATATGCTTGTAGTTTTTACCCAATTGTTTCAAGGGAGCATGTAACTTTGAAGATGTGTTACTGTTAGCCATGGTTTTATTGTTTAAGAATCTGTCCCAAGTTTTATATAACACTTCTGTCAGCTATCAATTATTTCCTTTTATCTTGTAGAACGTTTTGACTCTTCAGTGGAAATGCTAAGGCTGACAACGCTGTGGCAGGACTTTGCTATGATTCTGTCTTGAGTTGTGGATTTCCTAGCAAGAGCCAGGTTACACTTAGGACCCTCAAATTGACTCATCTACTTGCTGCTACGTTTTGAGAGATATATCTACTCTTGGAAATTGCTGCAGCTGCTGAGAATTGGTGTGAATTTTTTCTGTCCTCTTTGGAGTTCAGACCCACGAGAGGCAAGTATGATTTTTTTTTTCAAACAAATTTTACAGATGTATATATTTGGGTTGCTGATTGGCTATTTTTACTCTTAGTGTCTGATGTTATGTTGAACCGTCAAGGGGACACCGGCAAGTGTATTTGACGGATTGTAATAGTTATTTTTTTGGTGATACTTGAGATGAAAATAAAATGTAAGTGTTTTGGCGTTTGAACCAATGCCCTTTGGTTTTCAAGATAGGAATTTTTTTAAATCGGTGCCGGTTGACGCTTTCTGGGCGACGAGCGCAGAAACTCCTCTCCTTAAGTACATATCTCAACAGAGTTAAGTAGCTCAGTGGTTACTGCGGTCGCTTCTGAAATGGAAGGTTGCAGGTTCGAATCCCAGCATAGGTAAATTTTGTGTATAATATTTTAAAATTGTTGGTATTTATCTCGTTTGCTTTGTAGCCTACAATATTAATATTAAAATTATATTACCTTAAACAGATTATTTTAATAAAGAATTATTATTCGTACCGAGCATACTTTAAACATGTCCTGAATAATATACAGGGTGTTTGTAAAGTTCCCTCCCCCCTGCAGATCTTGGAAACCCTTAGAAATTTGGAGAAACGGCGAAACA
>KZ869890.1:28384-50284 GCA_003456935.1 Machilis hrabei | reverse complement strand
TGGTGCCTCGTGCACCCCCTGCCAAGTACCTTACCGGTTGATTGCAGGGTATGATGTAGATGTAGATGTAGATATAGCCATGGACGTAATGGCAAGATCTTGATGAGCTGCATTGTTCTAGAAATGGCTACGCAGTATAAGAAAAAGTACATATTCAATCTCACAGTATACATTTTGATGAAAAACCATAGAAATATATTTATCTGGATCTTTATATGGAGAAATGAGCATTGATCTCATAATATGCAGACTAAAGACTCAAAGTGTACTATATCCAGATATAATACACTCCTTATGATTTTTGGAAGACAGAATATGCTTATTTCAATTTTCTCTGAGCTTTGAAATACATGTTTTTAGATAAATGTACATATTTCAAAAAGCTTTCTATTCATCAGGTATACATTTACAAATGGTAGTTATATATTTTGAGAAAAAATAGATTTCATATTGGTTAGACAGAACTACAGGCTCTTGGTGGAATATAGTTTATATTGATCTAGAAATATCTATATGGAGGAAGGCTTCTGATTGGCTGGGAAAAGTCTCTATATTTTCAAATGGCCCTTGAAGGAACCATATACTTATACTATTCTAGAAAGAGCTATAAGGAAGATTTATGACTGGATGGACAGATTAATTCTGTTTTCAAATGGCTCTTGGACAGCAGATCTGGATTTTTCAAGCTGCTTCTACAATACACTAGAAATTTCCAGAATGAAATAAAATATATTAAACATGTAGAAAAAAAAGAGGGATAGGGTGGGTCAAGAGAAGAGAAATGGGATGGCTTTCCAGTATTGACAGGGCATGGGATGGGTCAGGAGAAGAGATACATTTTTTCAGAATTATTAAAGAGAGGGTATATCATGAGGAAAGACGAATATTTAGGGTTATAAGGAAACTGGGATGGCTTTTCAGAATTGACAGGGCATGGGATGGGCCAGGAGAAGAGAGAAATATTCAGAAATAAGGAAATATTTAGGATTAATTGGGTGAGGGTGGGTCAGGAGGAGAGAGAAATAATATGAATTTAATGGGAGAGGGTGGGTCAGGTGAAGACAGCAATTATCGAGGAGAGGGTGGATCAGGAAAAGAGAGGAATTATCAGGAGAGGGTGGGTCAATAGGACATATAAATATTATGAAGAGGATGGGTCAGGAAGAGAGAGGAATATTATGGGTTTAGTGGGAGAGGGTGGGTCAGGAGAAGAGAGGAATATTCAGGAGATGGTGGCCCAGAAGAAGAGAGGAATATTCAGGAGCAGGTGGGTCAGTTGAAGAGATAAATATTCAGGATTATGAGGGTGGGTCTTGAGAAGAGATAAATATTCAGGAGAGGGTGGGTCAGGAGGAGAGAGGAATATTCAGGAGAGGGTAGGTCAGGAGGAGAGAGGAATATTCAGGAGAGGGTAGGTCAGGAGAAGAGAGGAATATTCAGGAGAGGGTGGGTCAGGAGAAGAGAGGAATATTCAGAAATATGGAAATATTCAGGTGATGGTAGGTCAGGAGAAGAGAGGAATATTCAGGAGAGGGTGGGTCAGGAGAAGAGAGGAATATTCAGGAGAGGATGGGTCAGCAAAGAGAGAAATACTCAGGATTAAGAGGATGGGTCTGAAGAAGAGAGGAATATTCAGGAGGGGGTGGGCCAGGAGAAGAGAAAATATTCACGAGAGGGTGGGTCAGGAGAAGAGAGGAATAATCAGGATTGAGAGGGTGGGTCTGGATTGCTCCAGGTATAGCCCAAACGAACCAATATGATTGAAAGTCGCAGATGGTTCACTAGAAACAATTGGGAGTTACGTAATCAACTAAGAGGCATCACTAGACATGTGCGGGTAAACGGCGGGGTGAGTGATCTGGATTGCTCCAGGTATAGCCCAAATGAACCAAAGAGTACAAGATGCTGGTGGAGGTTACGTAACCGGATGAGAGTTGGCGCCAGGCTGGCGCGAATGGTTTCGTAATCGGGAGTGAGAGGGAGGTTAATCAAGCGTTTTCTGCGAGGAGCGAGAGGGAGGTTACGCAATCCTCTGGGAGGAGCGAGTGGGAGGTTACGCAATCGTCTGAGAGGAATTAGTGTGATTGGGTGGCGGGAGAACTCTCATTATTGTAACTACTGATTGAAAGTTGTTTAGAAGATGACACTTTATCTTTAATAATTCCTTTGGGGAAACCAATAACAGCACAAAAACAAACTGTAACAGTGTGCACCTCTAAAACTACAAAAGACTGTCCACGTGTATGGGACCGAAAATCAGCCTGTGTATACTGCTCAAAGTTAGTGTCAAAGTTGCCCGAACATGTCCAAGCAAGGCATTTTAATGAGAAGGATGTGATTAGTATTAACAGTCTTTGTAAAGCTTGCAAAGAAAGGAAAGATATAATTAGGAAAATTAAGAATGCTGGAAATTTCAAGCATAATAGAAAAGTGCTTCAAAACAATGAAGGTGTTGTTATCACAGCAAAACGGCCATCCAAGGTAGTGCCACATGTATAGTTTTATCCGTGCAACCATTGTTTAGGGTTTTACTTAAGACATGATCTTTGGAGACATGCAAAAACATGTTCACAAAATAAGAAAAACTCTACACAGAGAACTAGACATCAAAGTTATGCAATGTTGTTATTGCCAGTACCGGAAACCTGTAGCAAAGGGTTATTAGAAAATGTACTAAGTCGAATGCAAAGTGATATCATTAGTATAGTTTGAAATGATAAGTTAATAGCTCAGTATGGATCCAAGCTATATCAAAAGCATGGCCATGAGCCACACCTGTTTACCTACACGAGTCAAAAACTTCGCGAGTTGGGGAGATTTCTTTTCTGTATTCGTAAGCTTAATGCAGACATCAAGTGCTTAACTGATTGCATAGCACCAAATAAGTTTACTGCTATTCTTACTGCTGTTCGGGAATTATGTGGTTATAATAATGCAACTCATAAGTATAGTAATCCCTCATTAGTGTTGAAGCTAGGACATGCTTTAAAAAAATGTGCTACTTTTCTGAAGGCTTCTGCTTTAACTATGCAAAATGAAGAGCTATACAAAAGAGCTGATAATTTTGAACAGGGCTCGAAATTTTAGATCAACATGCACTCGCCACATCTAAACACCACTCGACATCAATTTTGTAAAAAAAAAAATTAAAGCATCTGTGCAGAACCCATTCCCGTGTAGCGTTTTCTCTCAGATGAAAAGTACCATATGTCAATTTCCATGCTCGGATTAAAATCTTTAAGTGAGTGACCATTAATTGCTACCATCAGCAGATCATCAAGGGAATCAGTAGACAAAGCGGAACGATAGACAGTCTTTATTGTGTTTTGATAACTGAAACCACGTTTGCAAGAAGCAGTACTCACTGGTAGAATACCACAGTACTTGATCAGTGGAAGTAGCGTATTAAATCTATCCTTGTTTTGGCATGCTTTTTGCAGGGTATCTGCAAAAGGTGATAAGTCAGCTTGTAATCTGCCCACTCCGCTTTACGACAACACTTGATTCACTCAGTCCAAAATTCATGATTTTAGATTTATCAGGCCAGTTTATGCTGTCGAATATGTGAAGGCTCGTAACAACATNTCACGACACAGACCCAAGTCTTTCAACTAAATACGTTTATAGCGTTTTCCAATACTGCTGCACGTAATGACTGAAACTCCCTCTCCCCTGTCTCTACAGACTGCAGGTGTATCCCAAGAAACTTTCCCGTATGAGAAACCTTTTCCAAAAATTGTTGTTCATTTCTTCCACACTTTTCACCTAGTTCTTTGAAAACATGAAGAGAATACTCTATTTTGGATTTCAAGTGGCATGTCATAAGGCTTTTGCTCTGCAACCCCTCACACAGTGGTTTCAAAGTTGTCAAGTTATTGTAACAAGAGGATGTTTAAGGTGCACACCAAATAGATCTGAAACAGCAGAACAAAGAAAGAAGAAGTAGAAGTCAGCTGATTTGGCAGCCATAATTGTGGATAACAGAGGGGTGTTCCTGGTGAAATTTATAGGAATTCAGACTTCAGTTAGATAGAACAGGCTTCTATAAATAAATACTGTGTATTTCTAGAGGTAGGATGATCATGGATCCTTTTTGATTAATTTGGTGTAACTTTGAAAGCTGTAAACCACTCCAAAGCTACACAACAGATACAAGTAAGTAAAGGGGTGCAAATTATTTTACGTGTGTGGTCCTGGCGAGTCTTCATCTTACTTATAGTACTAATTCATGACGTATTCTCATACCGATGTACTTTAATTAGTCCTATGGAATAAATTGAATTTGAATTTATTATTAAAACATCAAAATGGCAGATTGCGTTGTGTAAAGAAAGGAGTTCAAATAAAGACCACCTTACCTAGTATTGTATCCCTCGAAGAGCAACAATCGGATGGATAGGCCTATGAGAAAATCACCTACTGGTACACAATCTGCCATTTTTATGATTTAAAAAGAACATAAACTCCATATAAGATCCCATACAGCTTGAGGTATAGAATGTTTATATTGGTATGTATCCTTCATGTAAATTTCTACTACTTCTTGAACAGCTTTGGCCAAAGCCTTTGGCTATTGTATTTGTCAAATTTTGAAGGTGGTTTTGAGAGATTCATAATGGAACAAAAGACCTTGGCACAATAAAACACCAGCCTACATGCAAGTCCAACTCTTTGGGAAACATTTTCAAAACAAGTAAGTTAGGTCTAAGCCTAACAGAATCCATCATATCACTTATTTACATTTTACAAATTGCAAAATTACTTTTAATAATAGATGTATATCCAGTATCTGATAACCAACATTTATTATACCACTCGCACTGTCACCAGCAGCTAGGTAGACACACGTCTCATCCAACTTATTCAGTTTGGATTTTAAGGCACTGCATCTCACGGACTGTCTTTGTTTTGTGCTGTTTGCATCATGATTGTTTTCCACTTCATCTGTGGGAGTATTAGTACTCCCAACCACTAGTTTCTCACCTCAACCTAATCCTCCTTTTTCCATTTTAAATATATTTTGTGTTCGAGGCATATTTGATACTTAATTCTAACATAAATACGCTACCACAAAAATAGCACCACAACAAGTCAATTCAACAAATTCTACAGTATGAAACAAGCGAAGACTGGTAACTGCTTCAGTTTCAGATGTCGATATTAATACCTAATAATATCGTGAAAAATCACTAAAAGAAGAACTAAAAATCTTATATCTGGCTATTTACTCATCTTTTACATAAAATATATAACAATTTAGAAGAAGCGAATACATGATAACCGACAGGTTGGCCTAGTGGTTAGAGTGNTCGCCTCCTGATCGGGAGGTCCCGGGTTCAAACCCCGGGGCCGACTCCTAGCCTGGTTAAAAAGGGTTATCCTACGAGTCTGCCTGTGAAGCACTCCACACTAAGGTATGATCGTAAGGCGTGTTCCGGGAGGCACGTTAAAGGCGGGTCCCATCGATAAGTGTTCGATGTAAAAGATCCCACCTCCGGCTATGTGTCGGTTGAGTGGCAAAATTCAAAATTCAGTTTTCCTGAAGCGTCATTACGACGCGGATGGGGTCTCCATTAGACCTAAGATGTCATAACAGTGGGACCATAATCCAATAGCAATAGCAATAGAATACATGATGGCATATTTAAAAAAAATCATAACAAATGTATTTTTTACATTAATAAAAATAAAAGCATTTTCTTGCAGAAAATATATTATATTTTCAGTTTATAAAAAAATAAAGTATTTTTGTTTACCCAAATGCCTTTGTAATTCCCCTTAAATTATGGTTTGGAGACACTGCATTTTAAGCTTGAATCACATTATTGGTGAAACGAGTTGGTGTACGGTATACAAGAAACTATTAATTTTTTCCATAGATCTTTAAGTTCTTAGATTTAGTCCAGTTTTGTATTGGAGAGATGGTATAGGAATTAATTTCTCTTGTGTATTAAGTGTACTTTTGTATTTCTGTTTTTGTTCTATTCTTTGTAATTTGGAAAATAAAACGATTTAAAATATAAAACAGCAATTGCTATTAAACTTATACTATTTTGGCCAAATTATCAAACAAACAAATATTTCTTGAATTACAGCTTGATGCCTTTATTTTTAAACAAGTGTTTGAGTAATCAAAATAAGTGTCCAGTGTTAATACCTACCCCATATACTGACCAACTGAATTTAATTCTTGGATCAGGATGATCTTTGAATAAGTACTACAATTTGATTGGTTGAACAACATAGTTTTGACATGCCTCACTGGAGGCTCATGTGATATTTATTCTACTGGTGGTTGAGACCAGGCTCTGGATTTTTTTTCTTTTTTCTTTTTTATAAGCAACTGGAGATGGACATGCTCCCACAAGACTAACTGGAACAGTACAGGTTTGAAAGAATGAATAAATGTTACCATTTCTTTTCTTTATGATTATAAGCATCATAATATTGAACCTTTAAGGTGGTTTTTCATGTCTAACTATGGGTACGTTGCAGATAATTCAAAAATATTCCTGGTAGCTATGAAGTAGTGGTTACGAACTAGGTGCTATTAAACAACTTACTCATTGAAGAACAACAATTATGTTAAATGCAGTCTTGTACAGACAACTGGACTTGCAAATGAAAAGGATGATGATACACTTGTTGTTTTTAATTTGACAGCGAGAAGCCCAGCCCTAGATGGTAATCGAACCTGAGATCTCCAATAACAAAATATAATTATTGAGACCTAAATCTGGAATAACAAGACATGTAATCAAACGGAGATTCGGTCTTTATTATTCCTGAAAAACTATATATGTAAGGTTTAGTGTTTAGAAAAACACTGTTCCAAGAAAATTTTACATGCTCGTGTAGAAATTGGCCAAGTCAGCACTACAGAACGATCTAGTATGAACGTAGATAATAAGTAGCCGTAATAGAATCAAAATTAACAATTTGAAAATGTTTCTTAGTTATATCATAATAAAAGGATTGAACTATCGTAAGCAATCTATTACTCTCAATTTGTTTTAAAAAATCTGAAAAGTGTAGTTTTTAACTTTTGTTATTTTTGATAGAAAAGATAGAATGATTCGTAGTTTATGTTTCTACAAAACTGAAACATTTAAAAAAGAGTTATTATAGAAGATCATTTTTCTTCCAAGCAGTTGACCCTCTTGTAATACATTAAACAACAACAAGTTACATTGCAATACAGTAAAAATCGTGTTTTCTTTCAATAACTTTCATGCAAACTGTTTTATCTCGTATTCATTGTATAAGTCTTTATGGCTTGACAGATATTTTTTTTTTCGTTTTGTGGTTAACATTATACAAACAATTATCTAAAAGTACATTAATTAAGAGCAATCATTAATTACCCCCTCAAATGTTATGTGTGTATTTTTACTTTCTCTTCGTGCAGGTATTTTCAGTAAATCATGTATTTAACATTAAACAGGAAAGATATTTGCGTAATTAATGTATGCAAAGTATGTACATAACATTTAAATAACTATCAATAAGAAATTAAATCTGCCCCTCCTTTATGAGCAATCTAGTAGCATATTACTGTATAAATGGTGAAGTAACATTTCCTCCCCACACATACGGAACATGGTTCTCAAGTGTGTCTTCATACTTCCTCTTCATGTGGGTATTTTCAGATACTTGTGTGCTAAACACACAATTAACAGAAAATACCCACAGGAAGAGGAAGTAATGATACCTCCTCATATGTTGAGAACATGGTTCTCCAGTGTGTATATACACTTCCTCTTCCTGTGGGTACTTTCAGTAAATTTTGTGTTTAAAATGAAACACACAATTATCTGAAAATACCTACATGAAGAGGAAGTATGNAGACACACTTGAGAACCATGTTCCATATATGTGAGGAGGAAATGTTACTTCCCCATTTATGCAGTAACATGCTGGTAGATTGCTCACAAAGTAGGGGCAAATTCAGTCTTCGATTTCTTATTTATGGTAACTAATATGTTATCTATATACTTTGTGTACATTAATTAGGTAAATATATTATTTCCTCCTATTGGAGGGTAGGTAAACGAGGGTGTTGTTGCTCCCCGTGACGGTTATTCTGTGTTACTGAGCTGGCCGGAAGAACCTTCACGGGTGAGGACTGGCCCATTTAGTGGGTCAAGTTTGGGTAGGTTGCGAGACCAGGCAATCCATTGACATCTTTTGCCGCTAGGGCAATTAGCCAGGCTGCAAATGGCTTTCCCAACGTGGGGCCCGAATTTACGCGACATAACAAGATGAAGTAGTTTTGTAAAATTTTAGGTTGGTATATTAAAAGAAGTCAGAGGGGAGGCTATTTCAGTTTGTACATCTTTTGTAGATACAGGTTTGCAGGTTGTGGAGGTGTTCGATAGTCGGTTTGTTTGCTTTGGGTTCTGATTGTTATCACACCTGGTGTCGCTAACCCTCATGCGTTCCCACCTGTCGTGCCGGTGGTTGGTTCGTTGACGCAGGTGGCGGTCAAACAGAATGAATCCCGACTGGCCGCTTCCTCCAGAACGCCGCGTCTGAGGTTCGCAGTTCTGGACGAATAACAGTATGAGCAGAGCCCACTCCACTCACCCTTAAATCGCGTAAATTCCACGATAACTAGCTCAGTATAAGCAGAACATCTAAAAACTCCGCGTAGCCTGCCAGATATGGTAAGGAATTTTATTCTCGCAGTTCTACAAATCGCCGGGGTCCTCAGATCCGCAATGAAACATTTACGCTGAACAACGTCATCAGGGGCTACTTCACCAAACTTTAATACCAAAATAACACCTGTATACCCACTTAAATTTATACTGCTTTCACCTATGATTAGGGCTAAAATTGCTAATGAGCGCCCCCAGTTCTGCTACCTGGTTCAACTGGGTATTTATTCCATCAATCCTCCCTGAAATAAAATAAACAATACCTTGGGTGCTTTTTCTGCACATTCGCAATACTATTGTGGTGAACTAAAACGTCAAACATGCCGCTATTCGGCCTCTGAATTGCCAACACTTCTGGCCTACAATTTCATTCAGAACAGATAGGTGAACACAACGCCGGGTGCTATTAATAACTGACTCAACTTCAGAGGGTTTAAAATGTTGGAATTGGACTTTACTAATTCCTGAATAGACAATTAGCGGTTAATCCGTTATATACTGCCACAAGCGTCATTTACGCTAAATTACACATCTCACAAACTGTGGCAAAGTGGCCTAGCCCACTAATAAAGAATTCAATAGCTTTTCGCTTTTATTGCCACTTGACTGATCACCTCTGCTCTACAATTAATAGTGGTTTTTGCTGATCCACACATATATAGGGCCCTGCAAGCTAAATTCAATAAGTAAAAATTTTCACCACACAGCACGTGCATAAACAGTTATAGGGCAAATAACCAAATGCTCAAGCATTTGGTTATTTGCCCTAAAACTTAGTTGCTAAACATACATAAAAAACACAAAATCCTAGGTCAAAGTCAGCTCATATGTGCGGCTGCCCCACAATTTTAGGCCAATATGTCGTATTTAATTTATGACTGCCTCCCGATCGCATATGATTACTTTGGCCCTAGCGCTAAAAAACAAACTCTTACCCGGGTCTGTATGTCCGCCGGCTCTGATTTTTCTCACACGAAATGGTTGCTGATTGATTTCTGGTACTACACTCTCACTCTGGTCTTCACACTGACCCAGCACTTTTTACACGCACAAGCTCGCACTTCAGGTTGTAATCACACAACATTAAATTGCCTCAGCAATCTAGCTAACTAAATCACGACTGGTGATAAGCAATATGACGAGATTAATTCGATTTCCTGCTAACACTGTGTCGTAGACTGTCACTTCCAAATTTCCGCGCTCAAACTTGCGTTAAGTCAAACCTGTCGAATTCGTAGTAAACAGTCTTTTTGTGGAGACCTATTATATACTTCACTCCCGCGATAATAACAATAATCAGCTTCTATTTAATTACTGCTGATATAATATGCTGGTACTTGAATCGGCTGGAAACTGCTCGTTTCTGCTAAATAAAGGATATGGCGAATGGCTGCTAAAAAAATGGCGTTGCCTCAGTCCTGCTCCGGCCTCCAATAATGTACTGGTTAATTTAATTAACTGTTAATAACCGCACATGACCTGTAGATCCACGTCTTTGAATATGACGATCGAAAATACCAAGGTTTTCACGCCGTTAGCAATAAATTTCCAGGCTTCTTTGGCAAAATAGCTCATAAATCAAGCTCCGCTTACAACCGAATGCCTGATCACGCCATCACTCCTTTTCCGACTAAATTGGTGCCGCCTGCCTTCCTTGCGCCTTGATTCATCGAAATTCGTTTGTTGTTCCAAGAAATCAGTAGCCTGAGCCTCGAACTCCCCACGTGATCTCACTTGCAAGTCATAAAGCGCCTGGTTTCGTAACTCGCTGTCGTCTGCTAGAAGTCCAAAACAACGACTCGTTCCAAGCTTAGTAGCTATCCGTAATTGCTTCTACAATGCTTTCGGTGGCCTGCCGTCTGACCNCCGAGCCTATGNCCTNCAGTCCAATGCTNNCGCTGTCAATTCTCCTCAACTTGTTCGTAAGCGATTCTTTCCCCCTTCTCTCTCGCTGTAAGGCAATAAACCAGCTGGGTCGAGTTCGTTCGAAAGAAAAATAAAATACAAAGCAAATCGAACTCTCAGTAGCTAGCTTACAAATAGTTTCGCTCCTAATGAAGCGATCTCTTTGATTCAAATGTCATTTTTACCAGCAAACTACAGCGCATCTATACAGTCAGGTCTCCGTTCACATGACTTCGTTACATTGTTGAATAATGATCTTTTGTTAATTTCGTTTCAGCTTTAGCCGATGACAATCGTAGTGGGCCTTTATTGTTATAGCTCCGATTCACCGTTTTTGGGAAGTTGGTCGAGTTTGTTCTAGGTGCAGACTCCAGGTTTGGTGGAAAGAGAATTCGTTTGAAATTTTATTTTGTCATAGTATTTGCCTGACTCAGAGGAAGTCAAGCCTTTGGCTAGGGAGGATACTGTAGACCCTCCTGTAGAGTAGAATGGTGCTGTTGAGGGCCAAACATAAAGGTTTCTAAATTGGTATCCATAAGAAGGAACGGAAATACAGGGGGTTCGAAAATTCCGGTGACTATAAGGGAATTACGGGTCAATTCTTGGGACCTATCGTTTTCAGGGGAGGAGAACGAGGACCTCTTTGAGTTTCTTTTGAGGCTCAAGGAAATTAAAGGGATCCTTTTACGAATCAAGATATATTGAGATCGTTTCCTGAGATTTTGAAAGGTAAAACCCTGAAATGGTATCGGACGTTTCCAAGTGGTTTGAGTATAGATGGGTTGGTTACTCAAATGAAGGCAGTATTTGTTCCCTTCAACTACCAGGCTCTTTTGAATAGAGATATTTGCTCCCGTACTCAGGGTCGGGATGAGAAAATCGATAAGTATGTCACCAAAATCGTGTCTATGGTGGGAAGGTTAATGCGACCATTAGCTCAAGAGGGGATGTTAATGTTGTTATGGCAGAATATTAACCCTNATATGAAGAAAGGTATTAAGAAAGAGGCTGTTACCGATATTGACGGGCTTCTAAAGATGGGGAAAGAAGTTGAGGCAATGAATGCGGTGTTAGAGTTGTACGAGCCTCCCAAAGCACCTAGTACCATTCTGAATAAACAGTTTGGTTACCTAAGTAAACCCAGAACACCTCAAATGATGGGTCATCGTGATAGAGAGAGTTGTGCTGTGGGGACAGCGTCGGGGCCCAATCGTTCACGGGCGGGGTACAGGTTTGGAAATTGTCCGAAGTCCCGTAATACGATGTTCTGCTTCTAATGTGGAAGGCCTGGGGTCACTAAGTCCCAGTGTAATTGTTCGGGAAACGAGACTCAGGAGCCAGGAGCACCCACCTAGGTTCCTGTAAGAGTAAGAGTGACGGTGTTGACTGTGTTTTGTCTCTTGATGGTAGACCTGTTGTTCAGGGCTTTATCAGTGGCTTTTCGGTGAAGATATTTCTAGATTCTAGAGCATCAGTGTCGTTTANTAGTGAGAGAGTGTTGACTCTTGTACCCTTGGATTTTAGCTGGGAGTCTTTTTCGTTGAGGAGCCTTAGAGTGGCCGATGGTTAGGAGACGCTGGTAAAAAGGACGTTAAGGACTCGCGTTGCGTTGAATGGAAAAACTTACCTCGTGAGGCTTTTNGTTCTGCCTTCAATGGAGGGAGAGATCATTTTGGGTGCTGACGTCATGAAGGATTTAGGAATTAAGTTGGACCTAAGGTCTCAGACTTGGAGTTGTGGTGAAGAGGGACCAGAGTTGTTTGTCCTGGGTAATTTGGGGTTGAAGGTTTTCACAAGTGCGGAGAATCTGGTTTCCTACTATAAGGCCCTAAATAGGTTTTGTCCAGGTCGTACGGATCTAGTAGAGTTTAAGATCAAGATTAAGGAAGGGGAGGAGCCAGGAAAGCATAGATACTATCCGATGTCCCCAGTCATGATGGGGCACCTTAATGAATTTGTAGATGAGATGTTGAAGAAGGATTGGATCCAGCCATCCTTGATTGCTTGGTCTTCTCCAGTTATACTGGTAAAGAAACAAGATGGGTCGTATAGGGCGGTCCTTGACTTCCGAGTTTTGAATTGGTCAGTGGAAACGTGTGCTTATCCTATTCATAGGATTAACACAATTTTGAGTAGGCTACAGGGCTTGAGAGTGTTTGGAAGGATTGATCAGCGGCAGGGTTTCTTTCAATGTCCCCTTCACCCTACTAGTAGGCAACTTACGGCGTTTACAGTGCCTGGTAGGGGTTTGTTTGAGTTTAAGGTCCGGCGAATTACTTTCAGCATTTGATGGATCGGGTTTGGGGGCCGGTTTTTGAGCCTTTCGTCTTCTGCTATTTGGATGACGTGATTGTGGGTGGGAAGGACGAAGAGTCCTTTAAAGGATCTTGCAAGAGGTCGTCGAACATATTTTAAAGGCGGGCTTAGAGATTAACTGGGGAAAAAGCGAGTTTGGGGTCAGAGANATCAAGTACTTGGGGCATATTGTGACTTCAGGTGGCCTAAAAATGGACTCAGGGAAAATTGAGGCCGTGGTGAATTACCCTACACCTACATCGGTGCATCAGAAACGTAATAAGAAAAACAGAAGCTGAACTGCTGCCTCAGACGTTTTGTCCACTCCTGAACATCAGTGAATGAGCGGCTACGGAAGCTGGTCATTCCGTAGCAGTGACTATTTATAATCAATTAGCTCGTTCTGTATTGCCACATATCAGATTACCAGTCAATTTGGAGCAATATAGTGTTGTGGGACCAGACTGTAGGCCACTTACTAAACCCAGACTTAAACAGAAGTAAACTGACCATTGCATTTGCCCCAGACGGGTGAAGTCTACTTACCATCAGCTCGCTAGTGTTATCTGTTGGATAAAGTCAACATTACCTCTGGCAACCGAGCTAAAAGATCTGGTACGCAACATCCATTAGATGTATCTAACAGGTGATTGGTTAAACTCGATACTGCCACTGAATCCGAGATTCACTGTCAGCATGGGTAAACTTTAAAATGAAAATATTGATTTATGTTCTGTTGATGTCTGGGTTAACCACACAACCTTTAAACG
Organism: Machilis hrabei; assembly: GCA_003456935.1. Taxonomy (NCBI): domain Eukaryota; kingdom Metazoa; phylum Arthropoda; class Insecta; order Archaeognatha; family Machilidae; genus Machilis; species Machilis hrabei. The sequence goes on along the minus strand of KZ869890.1, from coordinate 36,654 downwards.
TTCTGAACTGTTGTGCTAATTGAATTCTTTATTTCAGAATCAGAAATCCCGTCTCAAGCTGTACCAATTCCAGACACTGTCCCGAAAATTCCAGGGAGAAAAGAAGGAGGAGTTAATGAGTTGGTATTACAGGCAAACAGTACACCAGCTTTTGGATTTCAGATATGTATATTAAGTCCAAGAGCTAGTCTTAATCATCACCAACTGCAACACAACCAGATACTTAGTTTCATAGTAACTAGTCTTCAACAACCTCCAGCCGATTTCACAATTGGGAATGAGGTATTTAGTTCATAAGTATGTATGTACTATTTACATTCACTGCTGAAGCTTGATATTGACAGTTAATACGTATTCTATAACAGGGTTTACAAGTAAATTTCGATGGAAATTCTGGTCTGGTGAAGTCAGTTACTCGTAAAGGTGGCACTACTAATCTCAATCAAAACTTCTTTTGTCACGCAAAAAGAATAAATCAAATGTACTGTATATTAGTACCGTGTCAAGATATACACTAGCACTGATGACCATTTTCCGTTGGGTTAATAGTTGAAGGTTCACTTATTGATTAACTCTGTTTCGCTCTCTTCTTTCGAATGTTCAGCCTATTACGTCACTGATGAATTTTTTGCTTTATTTAGTAATCGTAAACATCATAATTCCCATTATCAATCCGTATGTGTATATAAATTCAATTCACTTACTCCAAAACTATGAATTTTAAATAATGTATTTTACACTCTATACTATCTCTGTACTCGTTCGAGGTATTTCCATTCCCTCAAACTATACAAAGCGATCCCAGGTTGAACTACATATTATGCAGATTTTCGGCAAAATATGTTGCTGACTTACACGTATTAATTAAACACAAATAACGAAAAACAATTATACAATATACCTATGTAGGCATTTTTGCTATACTCACGCTCAAAGCTTATGAGATTAGTGTGCATGACAGTGCGAGTGACACAAAATACAAGATTTTAGTTTTGTATGATTTGTGTTACAAGTGAATCAACGACCATTCACAACTCAAAATAGTTTCACTATCGTATTTTACCTTACTCGTATTTTGATTCTCAAAGACAATGTTGTCGTGTGATCTGGGCATAAATGATATGATGTCTCACATATTAACACTTTTATGTGAAAGTTCTATTTTTGCAGGAGTATAAAGACAACAGTATCCTGTTTCTGATATTTTCCACATATTGAAACACTTTTACCTAAATTTTCTGTTTGGAGTCGTTTGATAAATATACAGACGTATATTACTCTCGACCAATTGTATAGCATAGTGTAAAAGAGAAGTTGTTAATAGCGAGGGCTAAAAGTTTGCTTTTTCAACTGGAGTATGACCAAAAATCACATAGAGCTGTTGCGATATAATGTTACTTCTTATTACAGTCATCGCTTTTTTACTGTTAGTTTCATTATCATCCATTCGTTTAACATAGTAATGGTTGCAACTAATCAGAACCAATTTGACTGAATTATCATCCAAATCACTCAACTACCAGAAAAATATTACCAATTTATATACATAAGAATTACAAGAAAAAAATTGAAACAAATCTGGTCGGCAAGCTTTGAGTGATCATGTTCTGATCGGATTTTGCCGGGTTCAAAACCAGGAGCTGACTCCAAACCCTGAGAATAAAATGGTTATCCTACAATTCTATCTGTGAAGCACTCCACCGTAAGTTACGATCGTCGGCTTCTTCCGGGAGGGACGTTAAAAGTGGGGTACGATCGATAAGTGTTTGATGTAACATATCATCATTGGCTTTGTGTCGAGTGAGGGGTAAAATCAATCTTCCTGAATCGTCTCATATTCAGAACCGTGGTAACGTAAACTGAAGATTATCTTAAATTTGTTTGGTTCAGGGACTTAATCAATCTCTAAGGCCTTACATAACTAGTATGCAAAAGTGAAATAATTTAATGTTTAACAGCTATCGAGTATACCTATCTAAGTTTCTCTGATTATATTTGTTTTTGTTACAAATTGAATTATCTTGAGTCCACACACACAAAATAGATAATGTGTGCTATGGTTGGTAGAACGGAAGTGAACTAACGACTTTAATGCAACGTTTCCATACAACGTTTGGTGAGGCATCACTGACCCGAAACTAGACTGCATTACCTGCCCAGAGAGCGATGCTAAACGCATACATGCTGCCTTGCTAAGGGTGATAATGATGCAGTGCGGTTTTATGGCTACTCGACTACACATGGGTCATTCGAGCCGGTTTACACATATACAGCTCATACTTTTTTTTATGAAGGTGACTCTGAACGCTTTTTATTGAGACAGTGAATAACACCCAGCTCTAGCCCGGGACCTCCGGCGTGCAAGGCCACTAGGATACCGGGATCGGCTACCCTTACTAAGGAACCCATCCGTGATGCCAGACCCCGAACTTCTAATACCACTTTCAACTGCACGTAAAGTGTTGAGCGTACAACTAAGTGCTGACAAAACCAGTTCACCTAGGCCATTACATATTATTGGATTATCATGCCAAAAGTACAGTACATACTGCTGTAACTGATCGGCAACCTAGCCACCTAAATTTAATATTATATTTATTACTTAAGTATTAATTCTTATTTCAAAGTAAGTCTTTATTTCCAACTTAGTTACTTTGTGTGCCTGGGCACTTGTGTTTCTCTCGCGGGCTCACCTTCGGAGAAATCAGATAACCAGGTGTTGGCGAATGTCTTTCGTCATCGGAATGCCACCTTAGCTACTTAAAATTCATCTTTCAAGAATCAGACGACACCATGGCTACTTTAAATTCACCCTTTTGGTATCAGATTAACCAAGCCTGTAACTATGTCACCATTTCCGTTGACAAGCACGTGCACAAGTCATGCAAGAACATTGCTCCTAGAATAAGAATATGCAACGCCCTTTTTGTGACGCATATCCTTTAAGGAACATACATGTAAGACACTCATATCAGGCCTATAAAAGCCGAGGCGCGTACCCAATTCGGTCGCTCTTGGCGCGCTCTCTTGTTACGCTCACTCTCGGCTCGCTCTTGTCTTCCAGCTAACAGCTTGCCTATTTTTCTGCTGATTTGTGTTAAGATTAAATTTGTAGCAAACTGTTATTCGAGCTCTTCGAAAGCTTCAAAAGGTAATGTAAAATTATGTACTTTTTATTATATTATTTTATATAGTTTAAGGGATTTGGTTTTTAATCGAAACATTTTCTCTTTAGTCTCTGTTCGAATATTCAGTAACTTTGAAGACGATGACACTCCTAAATTGTTTCAAATTTAAGATAATAATATAATAATTGTAATCATTATTTTTGGTATCACTGTTTGATCCTGCTGTCACTCCATGAGGGCACGAACGCTTCCTGGATCACTTTATGTCCTTATATGCACAGCAAGTTAGTTGTGCTCTGCAAAAACTGCCCCCGTATGAACGCCAGCCACGTTTTAATTTGATGGGAGGTGCAACGTGCAAATTTTTAGGAGGCCTCACTTTCATGGCGTGCGACGAAAATTATGATACATACTTGTCAGAAATTTTGCACTACTTACATTAATGAGATATTAGTGGTATCAATTTAAATTGTTGTGTTTTTCTTAGGATACTACTTTGGCGTATTTTTACATAGTAACTTTGGGCAAAAAGACTGCTAATGAGAAATCCGAAAGTCGAAAAAGGATGGAAATTTAAGTGTTATGGAATCATATCTACCTACAACACAGTAGTTCTGCAATGTGGCTTGCCCACTTCTTAATCTCTGTGAAAAAGTGATTAGGGATTCGAACCTAAAGCTAATTTATGCTTTTTGGTAACAATACTTTTTTAAATTTCGGATAATGTCATTAACAACAGCGAATATTTATGATTGAAAAACATTTGCAAACATTCACCATTTAGGAATGTTCATCCGTACCCTTAATAATTATATTACGGAATTTGAAACCATGCAGAAAATTGTAATAGTTCATAAATACGCTTTAGGTACACCAATTTTTAATATCGCAAAGGAGATGTCATTGTCTTTAAATGAAGCAATTAATGTAATTAGTGTGTGGATTTCAAAACCGAGACTGATCGAAGAACTATCTGTTGAATTCTTAAATTAATTTGCAAACGAAACGGAACACAAATGCTAACAAAACAAGTACTTTTTTTCCGTGTCTCCATTTCAGAACAGAAAATACATTGACTATTAATGAGTGTTAAAAATTCAAATGAGGAAATTCTTATGCGAGTGACAAAAAGCAGAATTGAAGTTCCGTTCTTTTGTATCAGCAATTTAAAGTTAAAAGAGACTCTTCATTTCAGTTGAACAGTTATAAAAAGTGAAACTGTTTATCTGTAAATGTGTTAAGGTTATAATATAAATATTTAGAAATGAGGTATAAATTTTAGTGTCTGCACATAAGCCCAATCACAAATACACTAAAAGACAACAAAATAACCGTTACGTAAAAACATATAGGCTAACACAACAAAATAACCGGCACGTCTAAACATATTGGCTCTCATTCAGGAGACCCAGGTTCGCTACAAACGTTGACATATGCAAGAGTGGGTTTACGCAGTTTTATATTTAACTCTAACTATAAAGAAAGTATATANATATATACTTCTATTTACTTTTTTATTATTTTGAGCTAAATTTTTATTATAAGTATATATATTTTTTGTGTTGTTCTCTTTTCCTTGCCTGCCTTTGGACACTCAATTCTTCATACGTCGGCCCACTTTGGTGGGTGATATTTGAGCGTCAAGAGTCTCCAGTCTAAGTTGTCGTAAATTTGCTTCAAAATTGACCCTCTTTTCCTATGACCGACTGGTGACTTGGACTTAAGGGATTGAGATAAATTGAGAAAGTTTATTTTGATATCAAATCCAATATACATTTTTGATCGAGGGTTCACATGAAGCTGTCCCGGGTTCGATGTGAGATCTTGCAAATGACAAGATATCAGCCTTCCAGTCCAACATCCACTAGGAAAATACTTACAGATACCACTCTATCCACTTCAGAAACATACTCTCAGACTACTAATAGAAAAGCATCTATAGCCAAAGGTATAAGCACGCCAGTTAAGACAAAGAGAAGCTCCAAACGTGTGTTGGGTATAAAACCAAGACCTTTAAAATACTTTTTCAACCAAACAAACAGAGACAACATTGGCATTAGGTACTATTCTAGAGAGCCCTTCAGAGCAACCGAAAGTGAGTGACGTTGTAGAAGCGAGCACACGTGAAACCATTTTGCCGACAACATATGTTTTTGAAATAACGGAGCACACTAACAGGGAAGAGTCTACATCAGAACAAATCACCACTACATCTACCCAAATAAGTGACACTATTACTATACACACAGGTGACATTTACCAGCACACTACAGTGCCATTGAATACAACATCCACACAAGTTACACCTGCTAGTCACTCATCATGGCGACTGGCAAATTAAGCATAAATCCACCTGTCTTTTCAGGTTTAATACAAGACATTAATAAATACCTACGTACTTATGAGAAGTACGCGATTATTAACCTTTGGAGCTATGCAGACAACGCGAGGAAAATTTGGGCTTTCCTTTCAGACATGGCAGAGATATTTTATGACACCAACATGACCCGTCTGGCCTCTCTGATGTGGCCAGAGCTGAAACTTGANTTGATCAAGACATTTAGCAACCCAAGCAAACAGGAACTCTATCATATGCATTTGATGTGTAGGCATAAATTGCCACACGAATCTTGTGAATCGTATTATTATGTGATTCTAGATCTTATAAGTCAAATTTACATTCAGACTACTCCAACGGAGATAGTCAGACATCTCATTAGGGGGTTAAACCCGACATAAATTTCTAAGCTGATTCCTCTGCAGATACAAACCGCTGCAGAATTATTAGAGCACTTACAGCTTCTAGAAGCAGCAAATTTGCTAGCCCTGAACAGAGCAACAGGAGATAGTAAAATGTTGACTTCAGTAATTAACACAAACGGTACACCCGAGACGGTTGGATTATCCGAATCAAACGGGATAAATCGTGGACACACAGAAAACCACGCAAATGATGGTTCTGGGATCGAGACAAATTTGGAAGAGTTAGATAAAAAATTAAATATCCTAATGAAGACCCATAGGAGATCTAATTACGCGCCATTCTACCCACCATACCAGATCTATGTCCCACGACAGTATGTCATTCCACGGCCTTACCGAGAACCGTACATCCCTATGGGAAATAACTATAATAACGGCAATCAAACACGTACTTTTCAACCCCGGTATGTGAACCAAAGACAGAGAAGCAATGTCCAGCGTAGAAATGCTGAACCAAGACAATATAACAGCACCAATTGGAACACTAACTTTAGGGGTACTACTAACCCAACCTTTCAGAACCCCAACGAGGCGGTTGACCTTCGGTCGAGAGACAAGAAACTCTACAGGGGAACATTTATTGTTATAAATGTTCTGGAAACCATTATGCAAATCAATATAATATGACCAATTAACCACAACAAAAAACGGCACCTTTCCTTCATCAAGAAACGAGTAAATATAAAAACAGATAGTAATTCACTAGGAGTGGGAACAGATATTTTAGTGGTACCGGCCTATCTGAACAAAAGAGATATCTTTGCCATAGTGGACACAGAAAGCTCCATAAACTTAGTTATTTTGACCTAGTAAAGGGGCTTAAAATTGATGTAGGAGTTAATTTTAAGCCAGTTCATTCTGTCGACGGAAGAATTCTTCCTATTTATGGGGTCGTAAAATTACCAATAAAATTGGCATATTTGTGGTTTACATATGATTTCAAAGTTGTAAAGCATGTCAAGTGGGCTGCCACCTTGGGTACTGATTTTTGCCTAGTCCACAAAGAAGAAATAAGTTACCCTAGAAAACTGATTTCCCTAGAAACACCTACTGGCGAAAGAGTTATTCTTCATATGCAAAATAAAGCCAAACATGAAATAAACTCGCCCACTAACTGGAGTAACACGAACAAACAGATGCAATCACGATTACCCCCGATGTTGAAAAACAAACCTGTAAAGTTTACATGTAAAGCTGCCACAGAGGTAACCGCGTTAACCACTACTTTTGTTCCAGTATATAACTTAATCACACACAATCTAAATAACAACCCCACGTCAAAACTCATATGGAAAGAGGAAGAAACCGACATTTTAAATTCTAAGGCGAGTCTGGTAATACCTGTTTCCTCAGATTTCCGAATGAATTCAGGAATACCTTTAAGATGCAAATGACGGTTTGGACGCGTTAACGAATTAAAACAGCAACGTGTAAACCGGGGGAAAATAGCTATTTTAAAGGACAGAGATCGATTTCTATATTTTCTGGTTGTGAAAACCTTTCACAACCAGAAAGTGACATTAACTAATGTAACACTACGAATAGAGTTACCTAGGTAATGGTCGAAGTAGTGCTGACCGCAACCTATGTTCTGGGTATCAATATAGGTCTACCTAGGTTCAGGGTATGACCCCTTGCCCCAGCCTTCTGCCATTCTCTGATTTATACAAAATACCGACTTATCTCAATCGTAGAGAAGATGATAAAACAAAACTCTTTTAATTCCGCGGGTACCCAGAAATATCGCTTCATAGAAGCGACCGCACTTACACTACACAGTTACCTCATTTATGATAATATCACACATTCACACTAACCTGTATCACCATCAGTGAGTCAGTATAGGCCTGTACCTTCGGTCACCTGCTCAAAAAAACATACACAACGCAAGTTCTAAATCTGGGTCAATATACACCAAATTACTAAAATGACGTTTCCACTCTACAATAAAGTACACAACTCACTTGGTATGGTTTTTATCAATTTTATTGGCTATACTCCCCACTCACTAGTTGGGTGGTTCTTGCTTAAGGCTTATTCTCAGGTTATTCAGTAGGATATACAAGGTGGGTCATTGGTCTACTGTCTTCAGTANNAGTATTTCACACATAGTAAATAGTATAATTTTACATGTGGTACTTATGTACATGTGGTACCATTTGGTATCTTTACCACTGTGCTACCAGGGTCTACTTACAATCCAATTTATATTCTTGGGTAATGTCAATTCACACCTGCCTCCCGCTGAGCGGTACGCAGTATATCTCTGCTGTATGTACACTGCCACTTATAGGTTACAAGGTATCTCTTATATGTACAACGTATTATCCTGATGGTGCACCGTAACTTTACGATGGGTTAATGTGTCTTATTTATATT